>OX123186.2:43898602-43960090 GCA_944739405.2 Euclidia mi | reverse complement strand
GAAATGTTTTCGAGCAATAAATTGTAAAAGCTGGGTTTTTTTTATATTTTTGTATCACAATTTGAAATAAAACCCAAATGGAACGCGTAGGTAGTATATCTGTTTTTGTGAAACTAGGGTGCAAAGGTTCCCAACAGGATCTTAGGGTTCCAAGCCAACCTCACCTGCAAGTGGTGCACCTGCAGATCAACGGACGAGGCTCTGGCAAACAAAATATCCCGATAAGCGGCAATAGGCTCGCCAGTCGCCACCTATTACGTGAGATCAAAACACTGGCGAAAAGTGGGCGTTTTTGTATGCCTCTGCCTACCGCTTCGGGGAGGCGGGCGTAAGTCTATGTATGTATGTATGTATGTGAAACTTCATTGTTTTTTACCAAGGTATACAGAGCTCGTCCGTTACTGACTGACTTACAGATGTATGTTCGTTGAGGAGTATAGGGAGCACTTAAAAAAGATTTAATCCATCCATCCATCTAAAGGGTTAAAAAGAGGTCAGAGCTTGTATTAAAGTCTTATCTATGGGACATTCTACACACATCACATCAGGGACATCTAAAATATCGATATCACTACCCACGCTCTGTCTTAAAAATCCCTGTAAGTTTAATTAGTCTCCCGTTTCTTAAAGTAAGCGTTAATTAATTTTACAAGTTATGTTAAGGAAGAGGACCGTAACTAAAAGTAAAGAGATAAGCCTTCTTTATGGATAATTAAAACTAATATTTTTTTCTGCGTTTTTTTTAGATACTTGGCTATCGCTAGGTGGGCTTGACCATTAGACGATCATCATCACCAGCCTTTAACAGTCCACTGCTGGACTAGGCCTCTCCTTTGAAAGGAGGAATTGGCCTACTATACCACGCTGGCCAAACGGGTTGGTATAGGGTTTGTATCAAGTTTTCCTTCTCTTACAGTGCTATTCTCTGTATAATATGCTCCCTCTGTCGGCTCTTACGACACCCATGGGATGATATGGGGTGGTGACATTCCGTATTCTTAATCCGTCACCACACGGACAATTATGACCCTTATTACTTAGAGTTAGGTACTATAACGTTTCGAATAAACATTGATCCAAAAACGGACAAAAACAAAGCACACACATTCGGCTGTTTGTCCCACACTCATTAATTTACCGAGCGGCTAATCCCAGAAAATCCTGAGCTATTTTCTACCGAAACTGGGTATACAATAAATTGAGACTTTTCATATATAAATCAGGGGTTGAAGCGTGTCGCAGAAGATCCGTAGATAAACCGGATGGTATAAGAGTAAAGGAGGTTATATCAAAGCAGCTGTGCCGCTCGGCCATCCGCGACGCGAACTCACTTCACATTACAAACGATTTTATGTGAGGACCGGGCGAATCCTGTTTTAATACTGTACGATTCCTTGGTAACTTGCACAAATTGAAACTCCGAGGCTTTATATAATTGGAATATTTCGTAAGTTGTACAATTGTATAACTTCATAATTGGTGAGAAGAATGTATTTTGATTAAGATTTCCATATTTCGCCGATTTATTTTACAAAATTTCTGCGTAGGCGGTGACTTAGGCAAGCTATGAAAGCTATACCCAAGTCGTGCATGAAAATGAATATGGTCAATTTCGCCATCCTTTATTGTGCACTTTATAAATATACCAGATTTTCGCAAAGACTTAAAATTGGATTAACCCGACAATTTTCGCCTAAAATTGTGTATAGAAGAATCAAGTTATTAAAAGGGAATTTAATTGAAGTGATTTGAGAATATAATTAGTTGATAGAAATCCTTAAAGTATATAATTGCAGAAGTATCTTTTCCATCTTTTTTGAGTATGTGGCGTTTCTTGTATAGTATTTTATATAAGTGCTTACATTAACCTTGAGACATGATCCGGTAGTGACGAGTATTATACGTGCTCTTTGAAGTACGGTAAAGTAAAAGTTTCATGTTACTACCACCCATACAACCGGTGAATTACACGATCATTTCCTCAATTCGCTACGCTACATGTATTATTTATCGGCAAGTCAATTCATTTTATGAACGCTAAGCTCCTGTTCAGCCACGAGTGTATCATGCCATTATTCATCTAATTTAGAGTATACATTCTTACTTTTACGATTTTTTCTACATTTATAATTATTATTAGCCATGTTTCCTTGGCTCTTAAATCCGGATATCCGCATTCATCTGGGAGTCGCCCTTTATTTGTCTTAAGGGTGAATTCCACCCATAATGGTAGAAGGAATTTATTATTCAGGATGGAAGTTAAACAAGGAGACTTATGAGATGAAATATTGGCATCTTAAAGACAATATATTGTTGTGTATGAAATATGGGCACGTTTTGGGCTTACTGTTCAAGAGTACACATTCTTGATGTTATGTACTTCAAATATATGGCAGTATTTAGGTATTTCGTGCGTATTGAAGGTGTGAAATACTTATAACAATATTTTTTACAATAAGAGGAGTATACACTGGTAAAGATCATGACAACACAGTGTTACTCTACAGTTACAGGCATGTGATAATGCAAATTAAAGTTTGTAATAGTACATGCCACCATTTAGAATAGTTAACACAAACCCTCAGTTACTAAATATATAGCATTCAAACCAGTCACATCATCAGTTGAATGGCCAGTGAAACCAATACATTAGCAGTGATGTGTATCAAACGAACATTGGAGAGTCTTGATGTGCCGGTCGATAACGCGAACTGGAAACGGGTGCATAGAAACAGATAAATCGACTGATTCCGCGTGATTCATCGGCACACGCAGCTGCAAGCTTGCCAGAATCTTAGGAAAAACTTGCAAATGTAGAGAAAATGTTTTGATGCGATCCAATTGCGTTTCTTAACAGATTGGGTCTGTGGCCACAGCTTCATACAAATCTTTATTTAAGTATGTTAGGCTAAAAATGTTCGTATATTAAGTACGAAACTTAATAGTGTTAGGAATGACTTAAGATCAAATGCTTTCATGTGCATTTCAGCTTAGAGATTAACGGCCATTTTCAATATTCGATCCATACATGGATTTTGAGATTCGAGATTCGTGTTTGACATATTTTGTATGGAGCATATGTCAAAAACGAATCTTAAATCTACAGATCTATCTATAGATCGAATATTGAATTCCGTAGTAAGTATACTAGTTCTGAAATTACGCATTTATTTCCATAACAACAAAGATGACTATTTTGAAAAAGAAGTTTTATGTGAAGCATCCATACAATATGTAAATTATAATAAACTAGAGGACGCCAGCAGCTACGCCTGCTTTTTTTTTTTAATTTATCCGTTTTGGCCGATCCCGTGGGAATTTCGAGAAATCCCTTCTTAGTGCACCCCTACGGTCCCCAAGGAACATACATGCCAAATTTCAGCTTCCTGCGCCCAATAGTTTTGGCTGTAGCGTGTCTGTCAGTCAGTCAGTAACGCAAGGATTTTATATATTAAGATTTGTATGACACGACTCGATATTTCAAAATGATATGGTGTTTTTAATTATCTTGCCACCCAGCAATCCGTTTTTTTTTCAACTATACATGATGTAACAAGACCCATCACCAAGCCGAAGTCTACTCGTTTTGAACATCATGCCAAGTCAAACTAAGCAAAAATAATAACTGGGGATTGAAATTATTTTGAAGTATTCAGGTTTTTGAATGCGTGAAATGCGTGCAATGCTCGAAATACCTACTTACGCATGGGGTCAAAGGACATCAAAAGAACGTATTGGCGGGGTAATTGAATCGATTTTGTTCCTAATAAGAAAATTGGTATGGTGACTAGGCTTCCTGAGCCAGTAATTTCCCAGGTATGGTGCCGAAGTAAAAAAAATTGGTTGCCTGTGAAGTCGGTATACGGGCGAAAGTTTTACGTGACAACGACTTTGAGTGGTAAAATAATTTTAATGTGAATATTCATTCGTATAGTAGGAAGAAGGATGAAAGACGCGTGCCTTTCACTTTTTATGTCTGTCTCTCTCGCTCTTAGGCGGGACGCGTGCCTCTCACTCGCTCTCATTGTGAGCGCATAACGTGAGCGGAGCGTAACGCAGTTTCTTGAAGTGTCACCCGGCAAACCAATTTATAAGACGTTGTCACGTCAAAATGTTCGTAATGATTGGTACAATATGGGATTTCAGTTTTCGCTAAGGGTCTTTATACACCCCGTATCGTATCGTTTATCGTATTGTATCGTAGCTGTAAGTGTTAACTACAAATAAAATCATAGTTTTTGAGTGGAGTTTTATAAAATAGTAGAGGTGTGCCATACATAATGACTGCAAGGTTGGCGTAGTGGTTTAAGCGGCCGCCTCGCCGCTTGACACTGCACCGAGTGTTGTGAGTTCGATTCCCACACGAGACAACACTTTGTGTGATCCATAAATTGTTGTTTCGAGTCCGAGTGTTCATTGTGTCCGTTGACTGTATATTTTATTTTATTTTATTTTATTTTATTTTATTTTATTTTATTTTATTTTATTTTATTTTATTTTATTTTATTTTATTTTATTTTATTTTATTTTATTTTATTTTATTTTATTTTATTTTATTTTATTTTATTTTATTTTATTTTATTTTATTTTATTTTATTTTATTTTATTTTATTTTATTTTATTTTATTTTATTTTATTTTATTTTATTTTATTTTATTTTATTTTATTTTATTTTATTTTATTTTATTTTATTACATAGGTACAGCAACAGACTATAAACTAATACATCTGTCCACATATTACGCAATACACCATACTTATGCCTATAGTCCAATTATAGCTATACACAACATTTGTTAACAGTTAAAGAGCAAACAGAAAAATATGAGAATCCATGAACATTACAGACTGTTTAGTACTTTATTTATTTGATTTACATTCTTCATATAAGAGATGTTTGAATGTATTATATATGTTGTGAAAAATGTCGAACCTGGAGCATATAGCGTTATACTGAGAGCACATTCGCAAGATCGGACTATTTTGAGACACGTTGTTATTGCTAATTGGTATAACAAAGAGTTAGGTAACGAATCCCGCATTCGTACGGACCTCACTGGGACCTTAAAACTTATCTGGCCAACAAGTTGACTGTCGAGCGAACCATTCACAATTTTGTGTAGAGTGCACATGTCGCTCATCCATCTCCTCTTCTCGAGTGTCAGAATTTTAAATTTACAGAGTCGTGTTTCATAGTCCGGTAGTTTACGCCTTAAGCCGAGCTTAGAAGATAGAGCCCTAATAAAACGTCTCTGGACTGATTCTATCCGGTCTATGTGGATTTTATAGATTGGGGCCCACACTGATGCACAATATTCAAGAATGCTCCGTACTAAACTGTAGTATAATGTTATTAGAGAGCTTTCCTGTCGGAACGGTCTAGCAATGCGAATTGTAAATGACAACATTCGATTAGTTTTATCGCAGATATGGTCAAAATGAGGTTTGAATGATAAAGTAGAATTAAATATGACCCCCAAATCACGTATCTCCTTAACTCTTTGTATAGGTACTCCTTTAATGTGGTATGAATATTCAAGTAGTTTTTTATTTTTTGTAAATGTTATGATTTGACATTTGTTTATGTTGAGTGACATTGAGTTTTCCACGCACCAGTCTGCTATTGTGTTAAAATCAGATTGAAGATCTTCGCAATCGTGACAGTCAGCAATAGATTTAAATATTATTATGTCATCTGCGTAAGCTAGACAGTTACTAACTATTTTATCTAAAAGGTCATTTATAAATATCAGAAACAGTAGCGGACCTATATTGAACCCTTGTGGGACACCAGATGTCGCTAAAAAAGGGTAGGATTCATACCCACCTAGTGCCACAAGCTGTGTACAATGTTGTAAGTATGAAGTAAGCCACCTGTGCAAATCACCGTGTATACCAACATGCTGAACCATCGCAAGTAACTTAAAGTGATCAACGCGATCAAAAGCTTTCGAAAAATCTGTGTATATTGAGTCAATCTGTTGCTTTTGGTTAAAAGATTCGCACAGGTAACTCGTATAACAAAGGCGATTTGAATTAGTTGACCTACCAGTCATGAAACCATGTTGACGTGGAGTCAAAAGATGTTTTAGGTGGCCGTATAAATGATCATAAACGTATCCCTCAAATATTTTTGCAAAGCAATTTATTATACTAATTGGTCGGTAATTTGAGACATCTCTTTTGTCACCAGATTTATATATGGGAGTTATTTTTGCAATTCCTAGTGCGGGAGTTGTAAAAAGAAAAAAATCACGCAAAAGCAACAGGACGGAATTTAATATAACTTTGTAGTCATATTGCTTATAAGTCAAAGAATTTACACGGTGAATATTTTAGCTGTAGGAATACCATTGAATTATTTTGAGTCTATCATAAAGCAACATAAGAAAGCTATTAACGTAGTTTGTTTGTTTGTTTTTCGTGTGAGTGTGTGGCCAACGTAGTTATCTCAACCCATACAGGGCTGTTTTTTTTTAAATAATTAATGATATTTGATTGTAATTATGAATTTAAAATTAATTTAAAACCTTTTTCTGATACACTTTAGGTGATTGGAAACGGATACATTCGTTAGCACACAGATGCAACGAACAGTTTATTACGTAACGTTACAAACTATTTAAAAGATCAATCAGTGTTATGGATAATTTTGTTATGCCTGCGTTATCTTTACAGGCTGCAGCAACCTTGCTTAACTTACTTAGGTATCGCTAATTTCATAACATTCAGCGCTCTTACAGTCTTATTTTAACAGTTTGTCTGTCTCCCTGGCTAAAGATATACTTACCGTACCGTATATAATAATAAAAATAGTTTCCATATTCAATTATCTATTGAACACCCATCACAATAGCGCAGAGTAATTAATTTCCATACATGTAGCAATAGTCAATAGCAATAGTGGTGTAGGCAGCAATAGCCTAGTGGAGATACCAACAGACTGCCATGCAGAGGGTATCGGGTTCGAATCCACGGCGCGCACCAATGACTTTTCGGAGTTATGTGCGTATTGAATTGTTAATTATTGCTAGTCCCGTGCCTCGGAGAGCACGTTAAACCGTCGGTCCCGGTTGTCATGAAGATCTTTGACAATCGTTACTGGGCGTCAGTACCTTCTAATAAACTGACATTGGTCTAAACCATAGAATATCGCTATCCCTTCGGGTTACGAAGGTCAGACAGGCAGTCGCTCCGTGGAAAAGCTAATATTCAGCCAAATCCGGTTAGGCTAGTAAGTGGCCCCAGATTGAAACTGGGATAACGCTAAGAGGATGATGATGACATGTAGCAATAGTCCTACACCTGCTGCGGCTAATCCGTGGCTGTACTTCATAGTGCAGTTATGGAGGCTCCTCAGTAGGTGTCCCATCACATCCTAGCTTAAAACTCTCAAAGGGCCTCTGCGCGTTTGACCTATGTGTCCGTGTACGCCTGCCAAAGGGCCGTGTACTTTTTTAACACCATATGTTAGAAAAGTACGCGTGAAAGAGAAACAAATAATAATAATATTCTACCACATTCACACAACACCGTCTAGTCCCAAACTAAGCAGAGCTTGTACTATGGGTACTAGACAATGGATAAACATACATATATACTTTTTTTTGTAACTACATACACATTATACATAGAACCACCAGACCAAGACAATGTTCACGCACACATGTTGACTTGAGCGGGAATCGAACCCGCGACCTTCGGCGTGGCAGTCGCTTACACTACCGCTACGCCAACCGGTCGTCAAAATATCCGTTTATTTGTTTCTAACAACCATTTTCAAATCTATTAATATTATTATCATCTGTTGGACAAGCAATAGATAAAGTATCTGAATAATTAACAAATTACATTAGGATTATATTTCAAACAAATAATGCATTTCGTGCATGACGTACCTAAATATTTAAATAACAAAATGATTGCTCATATTTTCTGCTAAAATGAAGAATTATTGAAATTAAATACGAATCGAATGCTGTCAAAGCATTAAAGGTTTTACTAAGTAGAAATGTTAATAACAAAATGGATACATCAATGTACATAAATAAAATGTAACGTAAAAGAAATTTTGTCATTTATAAATCTACTCTGAATAGAATTGAAATCTACATAATGGTTTGTACTTAGGAAAATATGAGTACTGAACAGAATGATCATAATGTGAAATATTCGGCGAAACAAAGCGTAGAACACAAATAAAATACAAGGCTGACTATTGTACGGTTAGAGAAAATGTATATAGATTGTAATGCTTGAAAGAATACGCACTCGAGAAACAATATGATATATTGTGGCTGTTCGATTATATTGTGGCTAGAAAATAATAATTTAAAGATAAATTTAAACAAAACTCAAATAATGCATTTTAGTCAAAGACAGTCCCATGGTCACAATATGAAAATTAATGACCAAAGTGAATATATATGTTCTGCAAATAACGCCAAATTTTTTGGCTTAACAATTGACAGCCAGTTAAATTGTAAAGACCATATAGAGGTTATTTGTAAAAGAATAAGTAGCTCGTCCTATGCCTTACAAAAACTATCACGGGTAGTAAATATAGATGCGCTTATAACTGCCTATCATGGTATTGTTGCATCCGTTCTTAGATACGCCATTATGTTCTGGGGCAACTCTACCCACAAAGAAATAGCGTTTAAATTCCAAAAAAGATGCATTAGAGCTATGTTTGGCCTTCAAGTAATGGACAGCTGCAAACCGTATTTTATTGAATATAAAATTTTGACACTTCCATCTTTATTTATATTTGAAGTAGCATTATTTGTGAAAAAAACCCACATTTATTTAATACCTTGTCAGATGTCGTCATACGTAGTAGACGTAAAAACAACTTATGTATACGTAAGGTTAACACGGCGCTCATGTGGAAAAGTGTATTTTGTTTAGCGCCCAAAATCTTCAATTAACTACCGGAGACAATAAAAACATTAAACATTAGCCTTTTTAGAAAAAAAATACGTATATTATTGACTGAGAAGTGCTATTATTCCATTACAGACTTCCTCAACGACAGTATTTAAACAGTAAAATTGTATTGATATCCTATTATGTGTAACATAGACATTTATTTTCCAAACAAAATCAACTATTACATAAAAAGCAGCTTAATTATGTCCTAAAATTAAAATAAGCCTATTTAATATATGCAATACGAAAAATAAAATAAATTAAAATTAAATTTAGAAGGCGTCATGGAAGTCATCCGCATCGCAGTCAATCGGAAGCGTGCCCGGAAGACTGGCGGCATTGCCTCGTTGTATAGCAATGCTTATCTTTTGTGCTAAATACGTGCCAGCCCTCTGGTCACCCGAGGCGTCGATCAGTCTCTTTGCGAGATCCCTAAAAAGAGATCGCCGTTTGAGGGTCTCTGCTGAAGCAGCAGCAGCGCCCGCACAACCTGCTGTGCTGGAAAGATGGGATGGCGCAAGGGTATCGACACATGTCGCGTCCCATACCAAAGGCCTACCCAGCTTCCACGGCAGTAAAGACATCCCGTCCGGTCTATTGCCATTGTCTCGTGCCAAGCCCTGAGGTTCAAGTTGGGCTGGAACGCCAGCGGTGACAAAGGCACGGTGCAGAATGTCGTTGAGGTTGGCGTGTCGTGAAATACGACCCGCGCTCCTGCTGCATGACAGACCATGGTGACCAAGGCTATCGACAGCCTCTCCGCAGTGACAGCGATGCGGAGAGACATGACGCGCCTAAACGGAGGCAAGTAGCGAAGCGGAAGGTTGTATCGTCCAACATGGTACCTATATTGGACGATGGCAGTGCCTGAAGCCAGAGGCCCGATTCCCATTCTCCCACAGCCAACAGGCGAGCACGCTCCGCAGCGTTGGCCGATGTAGTGAGGAGTTTTTCTCGTACCACGCTGCAAAGTGGCCCATCCCATTGCCTCTGGGAGAACAAGTTTCGGGCTAACTCAGTTCCTGGACAAGAATTTTCCAAGCGTTCATGGCATCGGCCTTACACGGCACCTCATTATGTGTTAGATTTCAGGTTTGTTATTATAGAGATTTTATGTTATTTGTGTTCTCCTTGCGTTTCATTATTTTGAATATTTTTGTTAATTACTTTTAAATATTTGTACGCCAACATTGGCAGGACACAGAACTGCACTTCTGTTATTTCGCAACATCTTTCCATAAACCTGTGTTTAACAAATAAATATAATTTGAATTTGAATTTGAATATGTACTATAGTCCGTGCCACGAGAACATAGACTTTTTGTAAACAAAGAATTTCTACTAAGTGACTTAGCGATAGTTCTGTCAAAAACTAAATGTCAAATCCAATGAGCGCAACGCGCAACGGTACATAGATACCTACGTGTCATTGGAAACTAATATGTCAATGGATAGGGTTTTTATCGATATTATGCGCTGTCAACAGGATTTTTTGATGTTTTGAAGTACTGACGCCTAGAATGTCAACATTTGGCATTAGTTCATTGAAATGTTACATTCTTACATTTTTATGCAATTTACTAGCTAGTTATCTGTAATATTATTAGGGCGCATAGGGTTCCCACCAAGAACTTAGGGTCCCAAGCCACCTGCAAGTGGTGCACCTGCCGATCAACGGACGAGGCTCTGGTAAACAAAATGTCCCAATAAGCGGCAATAGGCTCGCCACCTATTACGTGGGATCAAAACACTGGCGAAAAGTGGGCGTTTAATATGCCTCTGCCTACCCCTTCGGGGAAACAGGCCTGAGTCTATGTATGTATGTATGTTATCTGTAATATTATTCATTTTTGGTCAATAATTTAATATTTTAGGATAGTTAGGCTACATTGCAAATAATTTATGGTCTATGATTGAAAAAATCATGTCAGTATTAGAGTAACATGTATGTACTCTATCATTTATGTACATGGTACTCTATTTTTTCTTAATTAACAGAATAAATTACGTGTAAAACGACAAAAAAATCGGCAAATTTATGAACATTCAGACATTCGCTTCGTTGGCCACTTCACTACTATTCCAAATCATCGTTATTTATAAAAACGCCCCTTACAAAATATTCTCTCGTCCCTTCCATCTGAAACAAGCCCCTGATACTTCAACTTGTGGAATCAACGATGTCTTTTTAATATAAGTTCGTCAGTTTGTGATACAAGTAGAGGATTTGGTCCCGGGATCTCGGTTTTCGGGATCCCGGGACCCATCATATTTTAGTCCTGAAATTTTCGGGATTAAATTCAATGAATCCCGGGATTTTCGGGACTAACATATTTTTTATATAAGTCAATAAAAATGTGCGTGAAACGAAACGCACTTACTTTCATTTCACGTTAAACGTCGAAATTTGCAAGCCATCTTGTTTATACAGCTGATTGCGTTTGTTTCTGCTAACGACCGCGACCGGTGTCGGATTAAGTATGTGTGTAAAATAGTGTAAAAAATTACGCTTCAGATCGTGTAAGTATTGATATTTATATTGTTAATTGGTGATAAACAATTAATATTTTGTGCAACAAATTTAGAAGTATGCTTTCGGATGAGACGTTGGATGCGTTGTTATTTCTTAGATTTTATTTTCGTGGCTTAAGTAAGTAAATTATAGTTTCTGGTCTATTTGATTTTAAATATGAGTCCTATTAACATCGATCACTTTTAACAAAGTTAAAGAAGTTGATTTTTTAAGTTTATGAGTTTATTGTAAAATAAAATTAACAAACTAAGCAATAATTTAATAAACTATTTTAAAAGGGCCTTGTTTGTTAATATTATTAAAATAAATTATAATTTTGTTTTGTTTTTGAACATTTAAGTCAAGATTTAAAATAAAAGGTTGATTTTGATATGTTTTACTATCTTTTTGCTACCACTTTCTATTACCAATACAATCCCGGGACTATCCCGGGATCCCGGTATAATCCCAAAATCCCGGGACTAAAAAATCGATCGGGATCGAATCCTCTAGATACAAGTCACGTATAGGTAGCACTGCGGCCGCAAGAGAACGACGCTGACTTATCCCGACGTAGGAGCCAGACCACGTGACTCCCTCACCACTACTGATACCCTAGTACTAGTTTAGAATAAAAGCAATTTTTTTATTTAAGACGTTTAGATGTATTGTGTTTGGCACTAAAAGCGAGGAGCCATGAAATATGTAAGCGGCTGTGGAGAATTATGCGTTTAGCCCGTAATATGCGATGTTGCGGACCGACCTATTCATATTTAACAAAGACAAAACTAAATCTATTCAAACTTACGAATGCCGCATATATTAACTACGGAATTCAATATTCGATCTATAGATAGATCTGTGGATTTTAGATTCGTTTTTGACATAAGCTCCATACAAAATATGTCAAACACGAGTCTCGAATCTCAAAATCCATGTATGGATCGAACATTGAAAATGGCCTTAAACTATTTCATGTAGCAAAAAGCTTGACAGCTGAACCCAATGTACCGAAGTATGTCGGGTGAATGTTTGTTAGTTTGAAATGGTTATGACACATACTCGTAATACTGTCAGTAAAAGGCATGATTTACGTGACTTTGTAATTATTATCTGGTATTTTGTTTTTACTAAAAGATCTTAACAACCATTAAAAAGCTTTCAGCAACGGGCTGTATCAAAATGGCATAACACAAGTACCAGAGTAACAATCTTGAATAACAATTTAATTTCTTTAAGACGAGTACATAAATTAATAAACTTAGACCATCTTGCACTAAAGTTCGGGATTGCCAAATGAAAAAGCTGAGGGTGCACAAAATATTTTGGTAAATTTCCTCGGGCGTACTAGGAGTGCAGGCCGAGTGTAGATGCTCTTGCCTAGAATTCCCTGCGGAGGAGAATGCGAATCACGTCCTAGGCCAAGAGAATTCAAGCGCTTTAGCGATCTCTCTCAAATTATCCGTTGGATAGAGCACTCGTGATGTAATTCCATGCATTAGTGAAATTGTTCATATGTACGTTCAATTTATTGGAAAATATTGGTCAGTTATTTGCAAATTTTTAAATCAATGGCAGCTCAGTTATCTGCTTGTTTGAATAATGTACAATGACTTATAAATGTTTTAAAGCTTTCAATACCACGTCAATATTTACCCAAAGTGATTCGAAAATTTTATAGAAGTTTTGAGTAATATCGTGAAAAAAGTGATATTTTTAATAAAAGTACGCCTTTAGATTTTTTATGTTTGTACGTTTAGTATTCTTGTACCTAAAGAAAGAGTAGTACTTTCAAAACTTCCAACTGCTCTACTTTAAGTTGCCATTGCATTGGTGACTTATTATATTTTCGTCCCCCGCTTGACTGAGAAAATGAATCAATAAATATTTAACCTTTCTATAATAATAATTTTGATTGAAGTTTGCTGCGAGTTGACACGTTGAAAGCATGATTGTCGAAATTAGGTGTTTTTGGTCACACCCTGTTACTATACATATGTACTGTGCTATTAATGTCGCGAAAATAATTCTAATGCAAATCATTTGAAACAAATAGGTAAATTCAGTAATGAAATACATTTATTTATAACAATACCAAACAGGATAATTCAAAAGCGGTTATAATCGAATGCTTGTAAGAATTTGACGCTTTAAAGCTGAACCGCATACACATAGTGCATACAATTAATTCATTTACTAACTCAATGAATACATAAACAATTACCGCTTATTTAATTAACATGAAATTAATTGTTGACAACATCTGATTAAACCTTATATTTCGATGCAAATACTGACCGCAAATACTGATACAAATAGCCATTATTCATAATAAATATTTTGAAATAGTAGTGTCATTAATGTCTGTAAAATTGATAACTTACTTAATGTTATACATTGTATTGAACTATTAAGCTAATAAATCAGTGTATTTTAGTTATATAGTTGATGATTTTCACCACAGTGTCATATATATCCCTGTTAAATTTAACAGATAACATAATGCGAATATGGTATACGTTTTTAATTTATTTTCCACCAATGGACTTAAAGTACACCTAAACTCGAAACAAGAATTTGTGTATCATAATCAAGATCAAAGTGTCGTGCCCTGTGGACATCAAGCCTAGAACACTAGTCGCAATGCCAAATAATTCCGCAGCCTTTTCAATCATTACGCCATCCGTGCAGTCTACCTATACATCCAAATAAAGATATAAAGATATCACCTTATAACAGAAACCAGATCACTTCATTCTAATAATACTAAACTTCTATTTTCGTAACATTTTTACGTTCAATACTACTCCCAGCGGCCACTTCGATCGTAGCTTAAAATTTAATAGTCCCGGTACATTGTTTTTTATGCATATTGAATTACTAGTATACCTCACAATGGTGGTTTATCTCTACATATTATAAAACAAAGTCCCCCGCCGCGTCTATCTGTCAGTCTGTTCGCTCAAAACTCGAAAAGTACTAGACAAATTTTTGTTCAGTTTTCAACAACATCGAGAGTGATCCCTGAGGAAGGTTTTAGTGTATAATAAGTTTAGGTTTTGTGCAGACTGACGATATTACGACGATATTAGTTCAAAGCGCCGGAAGGCGATCGGGAGCTTTCCTCGAAAACGCTGCCAAAATCATTTGAGTTATAACAAAATAATTTATGGTGGCTTTGTACCTCTTTAATAGATCTACAAAAAAGTCTGCGATGGCATATATCTATCTTTCAAGGATAACCCACAATACCATAATTATATTGTTTTTACATATTGCAATAAATTGATGGGTTATTTTCGAACCTATTTTTAACAATACAGTATTAATCATTATTAAATTAAATACGTTAGATACGTTATGCATTTAATGTAGATCAAAATTGCCTTTTACACTATATGTCTAATGAGTTATCACAAAATAAAAAATAAACCGGGCGAGAGATTAATATCAATGAAGCGTAGCGAAGATGTCGCTCACTTGCTATAACCCCGCCTGCGCCGCGCCTACCCACCCGCTAAGTTATCTATACTTCTATAGTAATATTATAATAAAGAGGAAAGATTTGTATTTTTGTATGTTTTTTACGAAGAAATAGATACTGGATGGATTTCAAAAATTCTTTCACTATTAGAATGCTACACCTGAGTAACATAGGCTATATTTATTACTAGAAAAGATTAGAGATACTAAAAACTTCAATAATGCAAACCAAAGCGTAAATACTTTTGCCAGAAAATGTCTTTCTTGGCGTGCGCTGCTAAGACTCTAAATGATACATAAAAATGATGTACTACATTATTAAAGAACTTATTACTATCTACAAAAAAATCTGCGATGGTGTAGGTCTATCTCTCAAGGAAAATCCCCGGTAACCATTTTTATCAATAACAAATTACAAAAATATAATGGGTTAATTTTGAAGCTATTTTATGCAATACAGTATTATTTCTTATCCAATAAAATACGCTAGATATGATGTGTATTTAACATTGATAGCAATTGTCTTTTACAGTATAGAATTATAATGAATACCTTAAAAGATATAGCGAAATAAATATAATGCGTGAAATAATAAATTAACCGAAACATATTGCGATATGTTTCGGTAAATTTCCACCGATATTCCACCGCGAATGAATATATTATGAGACTCGCTTGATGCCTTCGGTTACATAAAATTAAGAATTAACTGAGCTTGTCATTCAAAAGATATGACAAATCTAAAAGTACAGATGAGGGCCGTGCATCAATAGAAAATGTAATCCCGCTAGAAATCTTAATATATAAAATCCTTGCGTTACTGACTGACTGACAGACACGCTACAGCCGAAACTATTGGGCGCAGGAAGCTGAAATTTGGCATGTATGTTCCTTGGGGACCGTAGAGGTGCACTAAGATGGGATTTCCCGAAATTCCCACGGGATCGGCCAAAACGGGTAGATTGAAAAAAACATGCAGGCGTAGCTGCTGGCGTCCTCTAGTTAATACATAAGTACGTACCTACTAAAATAAAACTAAAACGTATACTATTTATCCTCTTACAGCATTTCGCAGTCTACTGCTAGATATAGGCATCACGGTAGCAGAGATTTAATAGGAAGATTTGACCCACGTTAATCACGCTGCCCAGACAGGTATGTAGTTTGATCTAGGGTTTTCCGTATCTTCACAAAATAACTATATTATGCTTCGTGTATTTTCCTTAGTCGTCTCATAAGACACCCACGGAATGAAATGGGGTAATGACAATTTGTATCCTCAATCCGCCACCACGGGGACAGGAAAGAACTAAACAGGGTGTAAAAAGGCTGCTATAGAATATGGTGGGCCCTAATATCTAAAGAGGCACCCGAGGCCTATGTTGACAGCATCCGAGACACATACTCAAATTCCAGTTACGTAGTTCGGTTCCTAACGACCTTTTGTATGCTTAGTACATCTCTGTAATTTAAAAAAATATGTAATTTCCTGCGTTATAAAAAAAGTCCAACCGCGCGAAGCCGGGACGGGCCGCTAGTTCGTGTATATTTTTTATTAAGCTAGCCACCGCTAATGACTGCGGGTGAATTAAACAGCGGTCATTTAGTTTTACTGATGTCGATAATTATTACTGTTGGGCCCGTTAAGCGCACTGAAAACAACCATGTTTATACTTATGTATAATTTCAAACGCGCCCGTGTATTGTCAATGGATTAGAATTTAAGGCGCATATACAAGAACGATAGCGTAATAAAAAGCAAGATTTATTGTTTAAAAATTGTTAACGGTGTTGTCAGAGTGGTACCAAATTAATATTTAAAGTTTAACCGAACGCCATAAAAGGGAGCTAAAAAGGTGCTAAAAATCACAAGACGTATCCAAATTTGAATTTTCGAGAAATTTAGAAAATAGTATTTTAATAAAGTCTTTTTACACTTTTTAAAACCAGTATAATAGAAATAGAAAGTACTCACGTTGGTGTTTATGTAGTATAAAGCTAACATAATCAACACCACCTGCCAGCACACTCACTACACTAAACTGCTCACTAGAAAAGCTAATAATGTCTCAGCTAGATAGCATACAAACGGCACAGAAAAGTTTGGAGGACTGCTTTACGAAGAGGATGGCTGAACTGGAGTCACAATTACAGGCTGCTGGTCCCGCCAAAGATACAGTATCCAAATTGGCAGATGAATTCCGTTAGTTCCGGGAGCTCATGTACAGCATGCGTGGTATCCTCCGCAAACAGATCGAAGAGTGTTCGAATTTGGTCGACGCAATGGAAACCAGACACCGTCGTAAGAACCTTCTCTTCTTGGGGGTGCCCGAAACTGAGAAGGAAGACTGTTCAGCACTGATCGTGAACATTGCACAGACAAAGCTCGGCCTGAAAGACTTTACTGTTCAGTCAATAAGTGGCTGTTACAGACTTGGCACACCCAATAAGCAGCATCACAGACCAATTGTAGTACGCTTTTCCCGGGTCGACCTGAAGGCTTCTATTTGGAGATCAAAATCGGCTCTGAAAGGCCTGGAAATCACGGTCAAAGAATTCCTGACCAAAGCCCGACAGTCTTTGTTCCTTAGAGCTCGTCAGCATTTCGGAATGCAGCAATGCTGGACTCAGGACGGGATTATCATGATCAAGATCCATGATGGAACTCGCTCTAAAATCACGTCTTCGCAGGAATTGGCTTCCCTGATGGACAAATATCCTAAGGTGACGAGTGATGGTTCTACAGCGGCTAATATGGGAGTCGGAAATAAGAAGACAATGCCTCGTAAGCACTAGTATTTAGGTACGTGCTCACAACAAGTATTTGTTTATTTGCGTTGATTCACTGTTATAAACTGTGTCCAATAATAGCTTATCTTTTATAATAATTATATAACACAGTATTGTATAACTTGTATCACATTATTCGAACCTTATTGTTGTCACGTGATTGTTAACAGTTAAAGTAATTTTCCCGTATAACTGTCAAAATCCATCGTCAACAAACAATTTTCTTTTTTTTACAAATACCTTCAAAATAAAATAATTTCGTCATTAAATGGACACTTGGAAGAAGTATGTTCGGAAACATTGTAGCTTGTTGTTTTTGCTTTTTCTAATGTTTTGTTATTGTATTGTGTGAATCTAACAGAGTTAGCTGGCGGGTGGTGCAGAGAGAAACGTCGCACCAACTCAATAACTTAGTTAAATATTTTAATATCTTATATTTTAGTTTATATACTTATATTCATATATAAATATTTTATATTTATTATATTCGTAATGTTAATAGATGATGATTATTATCAATCTGCTAATGAATCCATTTCATCATCAAACGAAAGTTTTTGCTCTTTGTCCGGTACCTTGGGTGAGTTTATGCGTCAGACTTTTAATCCTCATTCACGTCACTTATTTAATGTATGTCACATCAACGCTCAAGTGTACCGAGCCACTATGATGATTTGTTAGAGGCTTTCTCTGACACATATGTTCATGCCATCCTGATCTCAGAGAGCTGGTTCAAACCACATCTCCCTTCTACCAGCTACTCCCTCCCAGGTTTCGTTCTCATCAGAAATGATCGGGTGGACCGAAGAGGGGCTGGTGTCGCTATCTATCTACGCAGTGACCTACCCTACAAAATCCTAGCTTCCTCTTCTAATGAGTCTTGTACAGCTGAATTCCTCTTCTTGGAGGTTTGTGTCAGGGGAACCAAGGCTGTTCTGGGTGTTGTTTACTGTCCTCCTGCTATTGATTATTTCTCCAGTCTCGAATCGCTTCTGGAATCTATAGGGTCCGAGTACACACATCACATAGTCATGGGCGATTTTAACACCAACCTCCTTTCATCTAGTCCCCCTCATCAATCACCTTGAGCCCGCAAACTCCTTCAAGTCATCGATTCATCGAATCTTCACATACTGCCAATTAATGCCACACATCACAATATCGAAGGCGATGACACTTGGCTTGATTTGATTATTACTTCCTCTCCTTCCTTAGTATCCACCCACGGCCAATATCCTGCACCAGGTTTCTCCCTCCATGACCTTATATTTTTTGTATCCTACGTCCTAAAACCTCCTAAACCAGTCCCTAAAGTCCTTTATAGGCGTTGCTTTGGTCGCATGGATGTCGATAAACTGTCCATGGATGCGGCTAATATAAACTGGGATCATGTAATCACTGCTGTCACTATCGATGATAAAGTGCAAGCTTTCAGAGACACCGTCATTGCCCTTTACGACGTACATGCACCAGTTCGAAGAATTAAGTTTAAGCGTCCCCCAGCTCCTTGGATGACGAGGGGAATTTGAATCGATGATGAGACGCAGGAATCGCGCTTTCCGCAAGTTTAAAAAAGACCGCACTGACGAAAACTGGATCTGCTATAAGGCTGCAAGAAATCGGTGTAATCAATTGATACGCAACACCAAACGCCGATTTATCCTTAACAACATAACTGTCGCATCCCCTGCCAATACCTGGAAGTTCTTGGGGACAGCGTAATTTTGATCCTCTAACGACGCTTAGTTTGGATGATCTTAATCACCACTTCTCATCTTCCGTATATTTGGATCAGCACACTCAGCGTCGCACTGTAGATTACGTTAATAATCTTACCTGTTTAAACATAGACCCTTTTGAATTTTCCCCGGTGACACCTGCGGAGATCAAAAAGATTATCCTCTCCATAAAGTCAAATGCTGTGGGCTGTGACAACATTAGTCGTAAGATGATCGTCTCAATCTTAGACCATCTGTTGGCACCATTAACCCACATCATTAACTTTTCCCTTACCTCCGGCTCCTTTCCATCCTTATGGCGAAAGGCCTTTATTCTACCACTGCCTAAAGAAACCAAAGCTTCCCTACCAAATAATTTCCGACCCTGCCTGCGAAGCCTGCGTCCACAAATAATTGTCCAGATTTGTTCAAATTAATGAGCTACTGAGTTCATACCACATAACATATACGCGAAATTTAAAACATTTAATTTAATTATTTTGAAGCATTTTTAAGAAACATATTTTTCTACACTGAGTATTGTAAGTGATAAATACATTGTACTCACATTTGTAGAGGAGTTACATAGCTGTATGTAAACTTAATTCTGAAAGTTACACCAACTGCCAGCACTTCACATTCTCATCAACTTTATTATTGTAAGAAGCACGAGATCACTTGAATCGAGGAATCACAATGTCTGAACTAACGAATATCAAGAACGCGCAGAACAATCTTGAAGATATGTTTAACAAGCGGATGGCGGAACTCGAGGCGCAGCTTCATGGAGGTACAGCAAAGGACACGGTTGCAAAGGTCGCAGAAGAGTTCCGCACCTTCAGGGAGCTCATGTCTGCCATGCTTGGTCTCCTACGGAAGCAAATAACAGAGTGCTCTCAAGCGATCGACGTCATCGAGACTAGGCACAGACGCAAAGCACTGTTATTTCTGGGTGTGCCTGAGGTAGAAAAGGAAGACTGTAGGACTTCTGTGACAAGAATTCTTCAAAACATGGAGCTTCTTAGTACCACCACAGATAACATCAGTGTCTGCCACAGAATTGGTGCTCCCAGCGAAGGCCATTACCGTCCAATCCTGGTTTGGTTTTCTGCGATGGATCAGAGGGCTGCAGTCTGGAGAGCTAAGACCCGGCTAAAGGGTACTTCAGTGTCCGTAAAGGAATTTCTGACAAAGCCCAGACAGACGATCTTTGGTAAGGCTCGGTTGTATTTTGGGATGCGAGCGTGTTGGACCCAGGACGGTGTCATCGTTGTGAAAGCGTCGGATGGCACTCGTCATAAAATATCCACCACCGAGGAGTTGAACTGTGTGCTGCAGAAATATTCAAAGCGAGTTGAAGCAGCAACCGTGGGGAAGAATGGCGCCGGAACTGCGGGTACGTCGAACGCAACTTCCAAAACGCGTAAATAATATCATTCTTCATATTATTTCTGTTTTCTTTTTGTCTGTCACTTCTCTATTTATTACTTAATTAGCAAGTATTATTGTTTTCATTTCTAGCTTTTATGTTTGTTTTGTTATAGTGTTTGACATATTGGTGACAGTTAGATGTCATATTTGTTGTAAACTACGTTCGGAAATTGTGTATGTTCTCTTCTTAGTGCTGCGTTTAGTTTTTACTTTTATTGTTTGTGTATGCTGGCGGGTGGTGCAGAGAGGACTGTGTTGCTCATAGTATATTCACTCTTTTTTTTCAGTACATATTATATTTATCAGTATTTATATTTATTATATTATTTACTTTTGGACTTAGATACATATTTGTCGGCCAATGAGTCAGCTACTTCATCGGATAATGAAAGATTCTGCTCGGCTGATGGCACGTTGAGCGAATGCCTTCAAAAGTCATTTGGACATCAATTATTTTTTAACGTGTGTCATATCAATGCACAAAGCATTCCGAGCCATTACAGTGACTTGCTGGAAGCTTTTTCAGGTTCAAATGTGTATGCTATTTTGGTTTCGGAGAGTTGGCTAAAACCAGTTCTCCCTTCTACTTCGTACTCTTTGCCCGGCTACATCCTTATTCGTAATGATCGAGTCGGTAAGAGAGGAGGTCATCATCATCATCAGCCTTTAATAGTCCACTGCTGGACTAGGCCTCTCCTTTGCAAGGAGGAATTGGCCTACTATACCACGCTGGCCAAGCGGGTTGGTATAGGGTTTGTATCAAGTTTTCCTTCTCTTACAGTGCTGTTCTCTGCATAATATGCTCCCTCTGTCGGCTCTTACGACACCCATGGGATGATATGGGGTGGTGAAAATTCGTATTCTTAATCCGTCACCACACGGACAAGAGAGGAGGTGTTGTTGCAATATACCTCCGCAGTACCTGCTTGTTTAAAATCTTACCGTCTTCCTCACCTACCTCCTTATCTGCGGAATACTTATTTATTGAGATTAACGCCAAGGGCGCTAGAGCTGTTCTTGGCGTTGTCTATTATCCCCCTAGTGCCGATTATTTCTCCAGTCTCGAGCCGATTCTGGAATCTTTAGGGTCTCAGTATGCTCATCATATTGTCATGGGCGATTTCAATACCGACTTCCTTTCCCGTAATTCCTGTCGTTCCCGTAAGCTACTCGACATCGTTCAGTCAGCCAGCCTCCACGTATTACCGTTACAAGCCACTCACCATAACGATAATGGTGAGGACACCTGGCTTGACTTAATGCTTACATCCTCTCCTTCATTAGTCACATCCTATGGCCAACTGCCTGCTCCTGGATTCTCCCGCCACGACCTTATTTTCCTGTCTTACCGTCTGAAACCTCCCAAATCCCCGCCCAAAGTTCTGCACATGCGTTGTTTCGGTCGTATGGATGTGGATAAACTGAAGCAAGATGCTTCAAGGTTAAATTGGGACAGATTGGTATCCGCCTCCACGGTGGACGAAAAAGTGGATATTTTCAACGCAGTAGTCTGTGAACCTTACGACGTCCATGCCCCCGTGAAACGGGTGAAACTGAAGCGTCCACCAGCATCCTGGATTACAGCGGGTGTTCGGATGGCTATGCGACGAAGAAACCGAGAGTTTAGGAAGTATAAAAGGGACCGATGTGTAGAAAATTGGGTGCGTTTTAAGTCTGCAAGAAATCAGTGCAACCAGATGGTGCGCAATGCCAAACGGCAACATATTCTTAATAATATCTCTTGCTCATCGCCTGCTAGTACCTGGAAGTTCCTTGGAACACTAGGCATTGGCAAACAGCGGCATCTTGATTTTCATGGGACTCATGCCCTTGGATGGTATCAACCGATATTTCACCACTACTGCTTCGCTGGATCACCAAGTCATGAGTCACATTGTTAATTATTTTGCGGGGTTACCTCAACCCAACATTGATTCTTTTTGCTTTTCTCCAGAGTCTCCCGACGATATCAGAAAGTTCATCCTATCCATAAAATCTAATGCTGTGGTATGTGACAATATTAGTCGTCGTATGATAACGACGATCCTGGATCATCTACTGTCGGCGATATCCCACATCATTAATTTTTCCTTAGTCTCTGGTACCTTTCCCTCCCTGTGGCGCAAGGCCTATATAATACCTTTGCCCAAAATCCAAAGTCCCACCCTCCCTGAACACTTCCGTCCCATTTCTATCCTACCCTTTATTTCTAAAGTGCTAGAGGCCTGTGCGTACAAGCAACTGTCTCATTTTATCCAACACAACCAGTTGTTGAGTCCTCTCCAATCAGGCTTCAGGCCTGGTCATAGCACAACTTCTGCCCTCCTTAAAGTGACTGGCGATATTCGTGAAGGCATGGAAAACACCAAAATCACTGTCCTGGTGTTAATTGATTTTTCAAATGCCTTCAATACCGTCAGTCACGATATCCTGTTATCTATCCTCTCCCACCTCAAGGTTTCGGCTGGAGCTTTGGATTGGTTCTCAAATTATCTTCGAGGTCGCCAGCAGTCGATCCACGTCAACGAGTTATCGTCGAGATGGTTTGATACTACTGCGGGCGTTCCTCAAGGCGGCATTCTTTCTCCTCTTTTATTTTCTATTTTTATAAATCTCCTAACTCGAAATCTTCAGTGCGCTTACCATTTTGTATGCCGATGACTTGCAGATTTACTCCCAAATAAGTGTGGAACACGTCAATGAGGCGATCGACAAAATCAACAAGGATTTGACTGCTATATTGTCCTGGTGTCAGAAGTTTGGGCTAACCGTAAACCCTGGCAAGACCCAAGCTATCATTGTGGGTAGTCAATGGTTGTTAAAACAACTAGACTTATCATCCCTGCCGCCTATAACCTGCTGTCAAAAACCTTGGGCTACACATAGATACGACGCTGAATTGGCAAGTCCAGGTAACCCAGGTAAGTCAAAAGGTCACCGGTATGCTGTGTGCTCTCTACCGCCTCCGGAACATTTTACCACCCGAGATTAAGACAATGGTTGTGCAGACTTTGATTTTCCCCCTCATCGACTATGGTGATGTATGTTACTTTGACCTGAATGCAGATCTCCTTGATAAACTTGACCGTCTTCTAAATAACTGCATTCGATTCATTTTCAACCTTCGCAAGTATGACCATGTGTCTACTTATCGTTCCCAATTAAAGTGGCTTCCGATACGTCAACGCCGTAGTCTGCGTGTTCTCACTACCCTCTATACCATTCTTACATCTTCAACTTCTCCCCAGTATTTATCTTCCTATTTTCAATACTTATGCTGTAACCATGAACGAAACCTCCGTTCATCCAATAATCTTCTACTCACTGTACCCTCTCATAACTCTAACTTTCTTCATTTCTCTTTTACTGTCCAATCTATCCTTCTCTGGAATGCCCTCCCTCTTGAAATCAGGATGGTTTAGACTAAAATTACTTTCAAGTTCAAGGTGAAGGAACTTCTATTGGCTGTGTCGGCGATTGTGTCCTAAGTCGTTTAAATTTCATATGTGTTTAATATGTATATATATACCTTATGTACGTGTATATATTTATATATGTATTTATATATTCATGTGTGTATGTATGTATGTAGTTTTATAATACATCTATATTATGTATGTTTATTTGTAACTTATGTGTATATATATATTTGTATGTGTTTTTAGATCTACAATATTTGTGTTATTTCAAATTCATTTTCATTATATTACACCTACTTCTTTTCTCTCTGCACCACTCTAAGGTAGACTGGGAGATAATGCTCATGGCATTAAGTCCACCTGTATACGCTGTGTATATAAAGTTTAAATAAAATAAAATAAATAAATACCAATCTGGCTTCAGATCTGGACATAGCACTGTATCCGCTCTCCTTAAGGTGACTGGCGATATGAGAGCGGGAATGGAAGAAACTAAGGTCACAGTGCTGGTCTTGGTGGACTTCACGAACGCCTTTAATACCGTCAGTCACGAAATCCTTCTATCCATCCTCTACCATCTAAAGATCTCCCCGGTGGCACTGGATTGGTTTTCTAATTATCTTCAGGGACGACAGCAGTCGGTTCGCCACGGTGAGTCTTCATCTAGTTGGTGTAACCTTCAATCTGGAGTTCCTCAAGGCGGAATTCTTTCTCCATTGTTATTTTCTATCTTTATCAATCTTCTAACTCAAAATCTTCAGTGTTCGTATCATTTGTATGCCGATGACTTGCAGCTATATGAGCAGGCAGAAATAGATAACATATCTGCTGCTATTGAACGAATAAACCTAGACCTCATCAGATTGAAAAACTGGTCAGATCGCTTTGGTGTAAACATGAATCCAAACAAATGCCAGGCCATTATTGTGGGGAGTCAACGTATGGTCCAAAGAATTGATATTTCGGCTCTCCCACCACTAATATATGACCAGTCATCAATAAGATTTAGCCCTGTAGTAAAAGATCGTGGGTTATACTTGATATGAATTTCCTTCCATGCAGCACTAAGGTAATGCTGGATCAGACGTTGATTTTTCCTATCATAGACTATGCTGATGTGTGTTATTTTGACCTGAATGCAGATCTTCTCACTAAATTAGACCAACTTCTCAATAACTGCATTCGATTCATTTACAATCTTCGCAAGTATGATCATGTGTCTGCTTATCGTACTGAACTCAACTGACTACCCATTTGTCAACGCCGCAGTATGCGTGCTCTCACTACTCTATTCTCTTTTCTTAACTCTCCTACCCCTCCTACTTACTTGTCGTCCTACTTAAAGTACTTGTGTTTAAATCACAACAGAGATCTTCGCTCCTCTAATAACCGCCTCCTGCTATGTCCTTCCCACTCAACTAACTTCGTAAACTTCTCTTTCTTTGTCCAGTCTGTTTTTCTTTGGAATGCGCTTCCCCTTGAGATCAGGATGATTGCTAATCGGCTTTCTTTCAAGGTAAAAGTTCGAGAGTTACTTTTACGTAAATTGGCAGAATCTTCAGCACAATGAGATAATTTATTTATATAGTTATATATATAATTATATATATTACTTATATTTGTTTTTCGTATATATACCTTTATATATTAGTTTATGTTTGTACTATTGGTATTTATTTATTTATTGAAATATTAGTATGTATTTATATATTATCAAAAATATTTAATTAATCTTATATTTGTTCCTACAAAAGTTCGGAACGCACCTACATCTATCATCTCTGCATCACCTTAGGTTGACTGTTAGAGAATGCCTTTGGCATTAAGTCCACCTATGTACATATTTTATTTGTGCAAAAAGTAAATAAATAAAATAAAAAGTAGGTTATATGTTAGCTACATAAATGTAGCTAAAATTTGATATTTTGTCAATTCTGCAAGGATATATATAGTGCCTATACCCTTCAAAATTTCGCATCCTATAGACAGTGACAAAACAAATCATTGTATATGCCGATTTTTTGTCAAATGTAATATCTTTTACATAAATCAGACAGCAGTTAAACCGGCCGTAGGTGATATTTGCACCGGTTCGCCGTCACATTCTCCGCGGCACACAGCTTGCTGCTAGTTGTTATGTTTTCTTATCGAAGTCCTTCGTCATGGGGCGTAGCAATTCTTGTGCCGTGACACGAACCGGCCCCGACTGCGTTACGCTCTGATGAAGATGGAATCTTCATCAGAGCGCTTCCATCGTTCATCGCTCAGCTTCGACAAGCGGTCATTTATCTAAGTGCTGTTTACTGCAAACATCGCTTTATTATACCAATAATTTATACCGTACAGCATATCAAGATTTGATATGGGCATAAAAGTGCCCATATCGAAACTTGATAAGCCGTTGTCCAGTAAAATTAATGAAATATCGACTAACTCGTTTGTAAGTTATGGACTAATAAAATACATACAAAGTTTTAGTACATGTCGTAATATACATATATATATGTGTACATAATTATGTAAGTGTAAAACCCACCACCACCACCACTTAAATTTAGTTTACACTTGTACGTTACATACAACTAGTGAACATTTATATGAACTTTTGCACGTCTACAGATAACATTTTGTTTAACGATTTTCAGACTAGACTTGTATTTTCTGAGATTGGTACATTTAAACATCCGCACATTCACAAAGTATAAATACCATTCACAACCGAAAACAAAAATATCTAACGACTTATAAATTTAATAAGTCTTACAGATATATGGAACTTAGTACAAATAAAATAAAAAACATATATATGTCCGATATAGAACACACTTCTATCCCCAGTAGATATTGGAATTGTTATCGCAGTATGAAAATTCAATTGCGCATTGCACTCTAAGCGACAACTTCGGAACGTCCCAATTGATCGTTACTACCCTATAAGCTCTAAGAATTGTTTTGGAGATAGTTGTTTATTAAGAAAATATAGCTAAACAGAAACCCAAACCCCTTTAGCTTTAGTCCTGATTAGTGATACTATTCTTATCGTCGAATACAGTCGAACAAATGACGCCTTTTCCTTTCTTGGACCGAACTAGCAAACTATTTATATTAATAAATGATGTCATGGCTGCGACGTTTCCCAGGAAACAAGAATAAGATCTCGGTAGGTCAGTCGGGGTTATTTTTCTTTCATGATTATAGAACTATATCGCTGTGAAATATCTCCAGTGGAACCGTTTGAGACTTTTGTCGGAAGCAGTTGGCTTTGAATGCTTGTAAAAATATATTTTATGTGCAATAACTGTCGGTTGATACACTACATATTGTATACAAGTATATTTCGGGTTTATTTCAATGGAAATACATTCTTTTACATTTAGCAAAAATTTTGCGTAATGCCTGAGATACTGTATCCGTGTCCCGTTACAAGAATAAAGTTCTCTAGTTTTGAAACTATATTCTACATCTTCAGGAGAGTGTAATGGGACACAATTTTGTGAACACGAGGAACGAGGAGAACCTTTCAGAAGTATACTAGAAATTGTACAGACACCGCCACAGTCACTGTCGCCTGAAACATGTATGGATAATACATAAGCCAAAACTTTCACGAAATCGAGAATAAGTCCTAGCAACTGATAGCACATGACTGGTTTTATACAGACAAAACACTTTTACAGCATCGATGGCTGTGCTGAATTTTGCAACTCATATTCGAATGAAATAGGCAGCGATAGCCGAGTGGTTATACCAACAGACTGCCGTGCAGAGGGTATCGGGTTCAATTTCACGGCGCGCACCACTGACTTTTCGGAGTTTTGTGCGTATTGAATTGTTAATTATCGCTTGTCCCGTGCCTCGGAAAGCACGTTAAGCCGTCGGTCCCGGTTATCATGAAGATCTTTGACAGTCGTTACAGGGCGTCAGTACCTTCTTTATAAACTGACACTAGTCTAAACCATGGAATATCGCTATCCCTTCGGGTTGCGGAGGTCAGACAGGCAGTCGCTCTGTGGAAAAGCTAATATTCAGCCAAATCCGGTTAGACTAGTTAGCGGACCCCAGATTGAAACTTGGATAACGCTAACGACCTGGCCACGGACAATTCACTCCAGCGAAAATTCGCGCGACGCGACCGGCGACGCGACTTGCGACTGAATCAAATGTATAGAAATGTTCTAAGCATGCCACGCGCAGCGGCGACCGGCGACGCGACCGGCGAATAGCACCGAGCGGCACCGCGGCGAGTCGCGCAACACGTCGCGCGACCAAAACAAATGTATGAATTAGTATGGCGCACGCCACGGCGTCAAGCGGCGACTAGCGCCGGAGCTGAGTCACTATACAATTTTTAGTTTATTTTTCTGCGAGCATGATATCATTCTTAGAATTTTTAGTTAGACTAGCTATTTGGAACGTCTGGATGTTATCTATATCTACATAAATGTATACAGTATAAATAAAGTTGAAGTGTCTGTCTGTGATTTCAAAATACCTAAGTAAGTTTTTAGAACTGCATATACCTAGTTAGTTAGATCACACTTACCTACATAACCTTTTCCGTATTTTAACTCAAAACTCGAGTTACAATACCTACAAGCGTCGGCTCAGTACGCATTCAGTAGGTACCTACAGAATGTATACCGAAGCGCCTTGAGTTTGGTATGCAGTAGGTTAGGTGGGTACCGAGCCTGACACTCGTAGGAATAAATTGCGTTCCAACCGTTTGTATAAAGATAAAATACAGTACCTATAGATTTCAATACCGTGGTTAGGTACACAATATCAAGTCTGCCTCTGTGATCTTTCGATAGTGTTAGCGGATCATGAGGTCTCGGGTTCGATTGCCGGGTTGAAACAAATGTGATATTGGCACCAAAGTCCGTACAATGTCGAGCTAAATTTCATAAAAAGATCTCAGCTAATCTCGTCTCGCTCCTGGTCTACACTGGTCGCGACGGCGAACGCGTGTGCCCGTGGCATGTTCTTCGCGTCGAGCGAATTGTCGCGTCACCGGTCGTGTCGCAGGTCACGTCGCCGGTCCCCGTGGCCAAGCCGTAAGAGGATGATGATATTCGATTCAAATAGTAACCTATGCCAACAACTGGTTGCCACTCAAATATGTTCGAATTAAAAATGTAGTGTACAATATTTGTAAATCTAAACATAAGAAAAGTCGAGTTAAAGCTGAAAGAAGCACGCGAACCACTTAATGTTTTTACTAACGTCATGAAATAATAAAATAATTTTGAACGCCCATGTCCTGACTGGTATGTCCTCTGGAGTCGTGCCAAGCACCGAGAGATGCAATATAATCCAAGCTTCGAGCTTAAACTTTAAAGAAGCATACTCCTGTCTAAGTTTTCTGATATAATAAAATATAAGAGGCGATGCAAATAGCTTTGTAGTAGAACTTGGACGGATTTTTCGAAGTTTGAAGCAACGGTTATGGGTTGAACTCATGTGGTAGTGAGCGCTTGCTCGCAAATTTTTATCACCGCAAATGTCGTGCATATCAACGGCGTATGGGTATCGATAATCCGTACATAACCATTCCATTTGCACGTGACAATTGTATCGTACGAGTTATGTGTTTCCGCGTTAGTTGGCGCATGTTACAGCGTATTAAATTAGACGTATCACAGATAGCGTGATATTGGTACGGTTGGAGTGTGCGGCGTGCACATGTGTGACAGTGGCTGCGTCTCATGCATCATTCAGGTGAAACCTGCATCCAATCGCTCTTTCATTTAGGTTATAGCTCACCGCTTAAGTGATAAATTGCCTCCCAGAAGAAAACTTGTAGTATCATCACGAGTCCCGGCCATGTGCTACATCGCTGGCTTTTATCAGATTTTTTCCAGCTGGTTACGAGAGCTCATGTAAAATGCATGCGGCACCTCTGTGTGTAATTGCTATAACAGTTTTAGCATTACCGCTAATATCACACACGATGTTCTGGTAGGAACGGACATCAATGGAGAGAGCTACCAAAAATAGCCAAAATATCTGAAAAAGGTATTTTTGAATGTTGCGCCATTGAACTCATAAAATACCGAACCGTTTTTGTTTGTATGTATAGGATACCAAATCCTAATAATTTTCATAACTGTATGGATAAATTGGAAATGATATTACGTATTCTGCAACAAAAATGCTACAAAAATATAGTTTTAGCGGATGACTTCAATATTGACGTTTTAAAGAGAAACAATTAAGTATTGAATTTGAAAATTTACTATTAAATTATAATTTAAATCTTGCACTTTATGGACCGACTCGATTGAAGACATGTATTGACAATTTTGCACATAACTTTAACAAGTCATGCAGCGCGTTAGTGTTGGAATTAGCGTTATCTGATCATACGGCACAGATACTCAAATGTCCTATTAATATATTAAAAACTATGAATCAGTGGCAAACCCTTAAACGAGACTTTAATAATGAAAACATAAACAAATTTAAGTCATATTTAAATAGCTTGACATATTCTAAGGTTTTTGAAGCCAATGAAACAAATGTAGCATATGACATATTTATGGACGTATTTTCTTTTTTATATAGGCAGTGTTTCCCTGAAACTTTTGTGTTTGTTAATTTATTAAAAAAAACAAAAATGGATATCGCGTGGTATAAAGAGTTGCAGCGTAAAGAAACGTCAATTGCTATGGCAGGTACGATTAAAACCAACGCAACAAAATAAGAATCGATTTAAGGACTACTGCAAACTGTAAAAAAAAATATCCTGTTAACTTAACGCGCACAAAACAATCACAAAATAAAAACTTCTAAAAATAAGTCTAAAGCGACCTGGCAAATAATAAATCAGAACAAACTGAGTGTACCAAAGAATTATATCACTAGAATTTTAGAAAATTACATACCTATTAATGATCCTCAAGACATAGCAAAATTATTTAATAACTTTTTTATTGACAACATTCAACCGAGAACCAAAGCAGGGACCACAATCACAAAACATATTTTAAACAGAAAACAATCTACATTTATGGCCCCGTATTTACCGCAGAACGTACTAAAAATTATTTCAAGTCTCAATAATACATACAGCACAGGATACGATGGTATACAAACAAGAATAATCAAGGCAGTTGCGAAAGAAACTTGTGAGCCATTAGCACATATAATCAATTTAAGCGTTTGTGAAGGAATGTTTCCTGATGCTTTAAAAAAGTCAGTAGTTAAACCATTTCACAAAAAATCGGATAAAGTGTTAAAAGAAAATTACAGAGCAATTTCTCTGATCTCAATATTTTCAAAAATATTTTAATCATATATTAATAAAGAGCTTAATTCGTATATTGAAAACCATAGCATACTTTGTAACGAACAAAAAGGATTCAGAAAAAACAAAACCATAAATATGGCAATCTATGACTTCTTATACATAGTCATGACAAATTTAGATATAAATAATCCAGTTTGTGCTATTTTTTGTGAAATGTCGCAGGCATTCGGTCACGTGCAACATAATATATTATTACAAAAGCTTGAGGCTTACGGAATCCGAGGCAATGCCCAAAAACTGTTACAATCTTACTTACATGACAGGAAACAAGTAACGGAAATCAGTAAGATAAACAGTATCACTAAACGAGAGGAAAATTACTTATCTGAGGAACGCTCTATTATCTACGGTGTACCTCAAGGAAGTGTGCTAGGACCTTCTCTATTTACGCTCTATATTAATGATCTGCCGAAGTCCATTAACTATCCTATGACACTATTTGCAGACGACAGTACGATCACTATACCTTGTCAACATCGAGATTCGTATGAAATCGAAATAAACAATACATTGAATGAAACGATTGAATGGCTTGACAATAACAATTTAAAAATAATTACTAATAAAACTTTAATTATACATTTTGGCCAACGTACACTGACATGTCCTAATTTTGACATAAAAAGTTATAATAATACAGTCTTGCCAATGGTCAGTATTTGCACAGACACAACCAAGTGGCCAGGATAATCCATCAGCAACTAGCCCTTAAATATGATCTCATTGGTTCTGAGGTACCGTACTACAGATATGTGCCCGACCCAGTTCTCGAAAATGGTCGTGCATTGTTGTACTGGGATCGGTCTATCATTACAGTCAGGACTATTGTAGCCAATAAGCCTGATATTGTAGTGATAGGCAGAGCAGAGCGACTTGCAATGATAATCGATATCACCATACCGCATGATGGCAATCTCGTGAAAGCAGAAAAAGAGAAAGAGATTAAATATTTATTATTTTATTTTATTTATTAATTTATTAAAACTTCATACACATCGAGTGTACAGGCGGACTTAATGCCAAGGGCATTGTCTCACAGTCTACCTTTGAGTGGTGTAGAGAGAAAAAGGTAGGTGTATTGTATACTGAATAAATTACGGTGATCAAAATTCTTACATATAGAATATATTATAAAATACATACATAATTATATAAATACATTATATACATAATAATATATACATAAGCATATATATATATATATAAATAAATAAATAAATATAACCATATATATTAGAATATTATAACAACTAGATGAGATAATACAATGTTATTCTATGATGTTACTGCTGCCTTAGCCAACAGGAGCTCCTTAATCGTAGACTTAAACTTGTACTTTGTACCTGACGTCCTGATCTCGAATATTTGGACCTACTACTCGACCAAGCCAACTAGACGAATGTCAACGTGATCAAATTCAACATAATTCAACAATTATAATCCAGAAATTATTTATCGTAACGTGCGAACGCGGCGTGTGTTGAATTTTGTTGAATTTTGTCATTTTGACATTTCGTCTAGTTGGCTTGGTCGACTAGTAGCTCACGAGATTGTTGACATGTGGGATGTGGATTCGGCGATCATTGTGGCGATAGTCGTGTCAGTGAATGGATTAATCGCCAAGAGCCTCGACCAACACCTAAAGAGGCTCACGCTAGACAGCTGGATCAAGTCTTTGATTCAGAAGGCAGTTCTTCTCGACACGGCGCGCATCGTGAGGAAGTTCCTGCCTCTGAGGCCCTATCCACCGGTGGCTTGGTCCCTGTACCCGACACTGGTAGGTCTCCGTGGTCCCTCTTATATTTTTAAATGTATTTTTTCTAATTGTACTTTAATAATATAAAAGTGTGCCAAGTGAAGAATAATAAATGAAGTGAATAATAATACTATTGACGTGGTTAATACTACAAAGTTTCTAGGCTTAACAATTGACCGTCAACTAAATTGGAAGTCACATATTGAGACGATTTCTAAAAGAATCAGTAGCAGTGCTTTTGCCTTATTTACGCTGTCGTGGACGCTTAATATAGATTCTCTGCTCACAGCTTAGTGACCTTTTAGGGTAACTCAACCCACAAGGAAGTCGCTTTTAAAGCCCAAAAACGATGTCTAAGGTCAATGTTTGGATTGAATGTTAGAGATTCCTGTAAGCCGTATTTTCAAAGATATAAGATCCTTATAAATGATCTATCCTTATCCTTAGGACAAAGGGGAAGACCTAGGAGAACGTTCTCTGACCAGATTGGAGACATCCTGAAAAAAGGACAAGTCAGAAGTACCCTTAACAGAAGAGCATGCATGAGAAACTTGATGGGAGTGAGTGAAGCAAGTGAGGTATGTCAGGATCGTTGCAAATGGCGTTCCGTAGTCTCTGCCTACCCCTCCGGGAAACAGGTGTGAGTCTATGTATGTATGTATGTGTATAAGATCCTTACACTGCCATCTCTTTATATATTAGAAACGGCTTTATTTGTCAAAAGGATTCCATATCTATTTCCTCGTATGGCAGATAGATATCCTCGAAATAGGCGCGACAACAATAAACTTTGTCTGCATACATCTAGGACTACTTATATGCATGGCTTCAATCATTTATAATAAATTGCCCAAAAGTTTGCAAGATTTGAGGAGCGCCGCATTTAAGCAAAAAGTAAAATTCATTTCTTGTTGATAAAGCTCATTAGAATATCAATGACTTTTTAGAAGACAAAGACTAGACATATATTCTTAATAAGTAGTTATTAGTTTATATATATGAATATGACATTATTTTGATTTTATTTTTAACGTAATTATAAACACCTTGACATTGTAATTCCTGGGTTCTTTTTTAAGATATTTTTAAATGTAATGTGAGTGGATATCAGATAGATGGCTGTTAGAAGTTTTGAATGACGAAGAAATAAACTCTAGGTATTCCAGACCACGAATCTGGCGACAAAGAAATAGAAAATGGGACCAGTTGTAATTCCTGGGTTCTTTTTTTAAGTGTTGAAGATATAAGGCTTATTATTTGATAAAGATTGCGCGAACATTTTTTAAATACTTAGGTTTGGAACTGATACATGAACATTTGAGGACCGTTACCGGATGCCAACTTTGAGGTGGAATATAAAAGAAACCATTGGAGTGATCCTCAAAAATCTACCAGATCCTAAAAGCGCTGTTCCTTCTCGTGCAAAACAAGGACGGTGTGGCTTTTGTCCAAGGTCCAACGACAGAAAAACCCGGACTATGTGTCAAAGATGCAAAATATTTATTTGTTTGGAGCATCAGGTAAAAGTTTTTACAAAGCACTCAAACTAAGTTTAACTTTGTGTAATAAGGCAAATTTGTGATCTCAAGTTACTGATTCGATATATTAAAATGTACTTTCATGAATTGTTTTTTTTTTATTTTAAGAATTACAGTCATTTTAGTATGGGGTGTTCCAGCACCCCAGTGTACTCGTAGGAATAACATGTGCGCCAGATAGTGATGCGAGCATGCCTTGAGATACCTCAGTGTGTGTCGGTTTTCTGTATACAGTGTGTCCAAGTGTACCATTAGCTCTCACCGTCACTTTGACGTCGAGAAAGGGTAATGATCCGTCTACCTCCATTTCAAATGCGAACCGGATGTTCGGATGTATGGAGTTCAATTTGTCTGCGAATTGTCCTATGTCTTGCTTGTTGCCTGTTGTATGCATTCTGCATCAGCACGCAGCAATCTGCCATAGCTAAGTATTTGCTAGAAAGAATTATATCAACCACAAGTCTTATCCACCGATAGTCACTATTATTCCGGGATAGTACGTGAAGTGGTTGAAATCAGCGGTTGCAAGCCGGTAGAAACGTAGAAGAATAACAGAGGTATTTATGCCTTAAATAAGTAAATTATCGCGACTAAGACCCGCTAAATAATATTGTATGATGTATACAAATCGCGAAAGTTTAGAATCGATTATCGTTCAGTTTATAGAGGACATAAATAAATTTTGAATTCATTTTGATAACAATAGTAATCACAGACGTAGTCGTCTCAGTATTATTAAGGACGAAGAAGATAATCGATTTTAAACTTTCGCGATTCGTATGCTCAGCTATAGCAGACTTGTTAATTTGCTGTTTTTTTTACACAGCATAAATATTTCAACCGGTAGGATGGATACAGACTGTCTACAACTTGGAATCCAGTAATCAACAAATGTAAACCCCACCGCAGTAGCACAGATCAACAGTGTGTAGACGTTATAGGTGTTCTATATCGACGTGCCGACAGTTCGGATAATAAAAATAAAAATCAAGTGAGGGTAGCTGCCGGAATCCGCGCTTCACAAGGACGACACTGAGGGGACCGTAGTACCGCCGCGACCATGGCTGTTGTAAGACGGCCGTAACGTCGGTAAAACAAAGGTATTTATACCTTAAATTCATAAAATATCGCGAATAAGACCCGTTTCCATAAAATTGTATGAAGAAGAAGATATTAAGAAATACCTGACATAACGAAACATAAGTCTTGAAATTTGACTTGCTCGTTAGTATTACGCATGGGACGAAGCGGAACCATAGCGGGGGTAGGCCTCCCGCAAGTTGGATTGACGATGTTATTGGAATCACGCTTAGTGGTTGCCGGGTCCTTGAGGGATCCTTAGGAGAAGCCTTTATATAGCAGTGGACGCCCATGCGCAAAAATTGCGATGTTGATGAAGTATTATACTTCAGCAAATACATAAGTTCATTTGTATTATAATAACAGCACTGGCAAAAGTGTCAAAATATATTTATAATATCGAAATCACTTGATAAAAAGTAACGCACTATAATTATTTATTTTTAAGAAATATTATCAAGGTATTTCATTTTATAATCTATATGTAGCTTAATCTAATCCTAATGTCTAAGTAGTATATGTACAAAAAACCGTAAAAAAATAAAAAAAATAAAATATTTACAAAGTTTAGGCGTCGTAAAATGCCTCCGCATCAATGTCATCGGGTAACGTGCCCAGAAGGCTGTCAGCATTGCCACGCTGGATGGCAATGCTGATTCTCTGAGCAAAGAATAAACTACCCTTCTGGTCACGTGAGACGTCGATTAAACGTTTAGAAATTTCCCGGAATAGTGAACGAGCGCTCGGACACCATGAGCCTAGCGTTTCAACCCCAAACGGCTCAAACACGTAAATACTCACTAAATTACTGTATTTGCGTCATTTGAGGGTTTCCGCTGTTGCAGCAGCAGCGCCAGCATGGCCTCCCGTGCTTGGAAAATGTGATGGCGCGAGGGTGTCTACGCAGGTTGCGTCCCACACCAAGGGCCTACCCATTTTCCAAGGCAACAATGACATAACATCAGGTCTCTTACTGTCGTCGCGTTCCAAACCATTTGGTTCAAGTACAGCTGGTACGCCAGACGCGACAAGAGCACGACGAATTATGTCATTCAGATGGGCGCGACGGGGAATTCTACCAGCGCTTCTGCTGCAAGATAGCCCATGGTGTCCGAGGCTATCGACGTCTTCTCCACAATGACATCGATGCGGAGAAACACACGGAGCACCTAAACGAAGACAAGTGGCGATACGGAACGTCTCATCGTCCAACATGGTTCCAGTGTTGGACGATGGTAGTGCCTGAAGCCACAGACCCGATTCCCATTCTCCCACAGCCAGCAAGCGAGCACGCTCTGCAACGTTAAAAGACGCATCTAAAAGACTTTTCCTTACAATGTCACAAAGTGGCGCATCCCACTGTCTTTGGGAGAATAGGTTGGTAGGCAAATCAGTGCTTGGACAAGCCAAAAGTAACTTATGTCAAATAAACAAAAACTCGTCAAATTAATACTTGTAAGTTTCTAATACTACTTACACCGAAGCAATAATAGTGAAATATTAATCGAAGAACTAATCTTAATATATAAAATCCTTGCGTTACTGACTGACTGACAGACACGCTACAGCCGAAACTATTCGGCGCAGGAAGCTGACATTTGGCATGTATGTTCCTTGGGGACCGTAGGGGTGCACTAAGAAGGGATTTCCCGAAATTCCCACGGGATCGGACAAAACGGGTAAATTTAAAAAATGCAGGCGAAGCTGCTGGCGTCCTCTAGTGATAAATAAATATCGGCGTATTTGATTAGAGGATCTTTTGCAGCAAAAACTAAACATAGCAATTGAAATACCAGATACATTACTTGACTAGTCAAATAAGATTATTGAGCATCCTACAATGACAAGGTCTTTCAAAAAGTACTCGATGTAGTACGTTAATAATCTTGAGCTAAATTTCTGTCGAGGTAGGATATCAAGAGTTCTTCACTTTGAGCTGCTGTATTGTCTGTAATAATGGATTAATATTGGTAGTAAAAACGTATAATAAAAGTAAAACGATAGTTTTATAACAATATGCAGAATAATGAGCCATTTACGTATAATATATATTACAATGAATACCGATCACCTATCTTATCGTTACTTTGGACAATATAAGGTACTACAAATTATAACATTACTTATAATTAAGTATCCTACAGAGTAAAACATCTTTATACCAATACCTACAAAACACAGATCATCTGTGTACAACACCACCAAAAATATATCTCAAGAAAATCGTTTTAAACAACGAAAGCGAATCAATTACTGGTACACGGCATTCGGGCTAATAACTCTTTTACCTGTAAACCAAGTTGTGGTTTAAGGCGAGTTTCGCTCCCTAATCACCAAGCCTCACGAACAACCCCGTGGAAGGCTGTGACTGGCACTTATTTTTTACATCCATATTCCATCATAAATAAGAATAAAGATCAAGCTTTCTTTAGCTATACAGCTGAATTAATTAGCCGCTATTAAGCCTTTTAATTTTAATTACTCTTTATAGGCAGCGCTTGAAGAATGTCAATTTAGAACAACTGTTGTTATAAATCATTAGTTTGCTAGCTTGCAAAACGACTTCAAGCGAGAATAATCATTATAAATGACGCGCAAGAACATCTCCTGCTTGCTCCAAGATAAAGTTGCCTTCAAACGCAATTTTTATATCTCCTTGTATCATTACCATAAGTCTGAAAACTTACATTTATCCATCTAAATATAACAAACGAATCTCAAATGAAAGGATTATTTCGAAATATTCGATAACGAGAAGTGGAGTTGGCAACGGAAGAACGGTCTACCGATAAAATGGAGTTACAATAAATCTGACCGTTTGAATTGAAAATAGTCGTGCTCAAAGGTATAGACGGAACCGCTCTTTGTAAACTTGGGATTGCGGTTGTTGAAAGTAAGATTTAAATAGAAATAATAATTTTACTGGGTATATAGTTTACTAGACAATGCTTGCAGCAACGCCTGCATATGTTCGTTTATTCCCGGCCCCTTCTCAGTGCACCCATGCGCGGTCCTCAAAGTACATGCACACCAAATTTTAGCGTCTTGCGCCCTGTACTTTTGGCTGTGCGTTGCTTGTCATTCACTAACGCAAGAATTTTTGATACGAAGAAACTGCACTCCAAACAATAGAAGCGCAGTCCGCAATCACATTGCACAAACTATGAATGCTTGTAGACATAAAAAGCTTTTCCACAAAACCTTCGTTACGATGACGATTTAACTACAAAAACTATGACAGAAAGACACTCATCCTGCATTAAGCAACTTATGTTCTGACCGAAACTCCTTTTACAAATATGAAGTAGAAAGGAACATGCGAACTCAATATGTACGTCATTAAAAGGGACTTTTCGAGATACCATAAGTGCGTAAAGGGTTGAACGTATTCCGGATAGAGAATAATATTGTCCTTCTTTGTACTGTCTTTTGTAATGTTAAATGTACTACAAGTGGGTACAAATTCCGGAGAGGATCATTATAGTTTTTGTCCATTGATATTTTGTGATTGTTATCAATTGTACATAATAAAATGCCACGACTATTATGTATGACAAAGGTCACCGTAAAATATTGAAGAATATCGTGACTTTGAGAATACTAGGCGCAAACCCGGTCGGGTGTAATGCGATGCACGGACGGATATGTTGTCCATACAAAAGTACTTGGCACAAGATCATGCGGTAGCAACACACATCGCAAACCACAATAAGCACATCCATAGATGTGACAATCTTATAACAGACAACAGAAATGACGAAAGTAATTTCTTCCTATATTCATATTATGTCCTCGTCATGCAAGTTACGGTTTTGGAAGAAATAAAGAATATGCACATTACACTTACGTTAAAAACTTATTCATTATTTGTGACTAGTGCTGACTAGTGAGAATCGGCTATAAATTACTAACAATGAAGAAAATACAAAAAGTTATTCGTTATTTACATAGTAGTCCCTATTCCTGTTTCGCAGTCTCAACTATCTACGTAATAGTTATGGTGACTTTTCAGTGGAACAATTCCCTATTGCGTAGGTTGACAGATAGAACGTCTACGAGTCTGCGAGCGCGGCATATATTATCTAAGTAAATACGTATTACAAACATTCTAAATGGGCATATATTGGAACAGCTCTAAACTAACCTGCCTAATATATGATACCACACAGCGTTACACACAGTATTAGCATTTGAGTATCTTGTTTATTTTGAGTTGCACGATTTATCTAAATCTGAATTTGATATTTGAATTGTCGTGAAATCTAATATGGACGCCAATACACATTGCTATACATTGTCATTATGAACTGATCTATTTCAACAGCAAGTCTAAGCATTTATAGGTCAGCTTATGCTGGAGTTAACTCTGATGTACGTCATATACCCTCGAGAGATACGTTTATTGATCAATTATTATTAACCACTAGCTTTTGCCCGCGGCTTCGCTCGCGTTAAATTCGGGGTGACACAAATCTCCTTTATTGATCGGATACTTTAATAATTTTCGTTTGAAATCTGTTTATACTTATAAGAAATTTTACTGCAAGAAGTATTTATTACATAACTTTTATAAATATCTCTACTTATAGCAGTTTACCATTTGGCACTCCTGATAATTCTAAAGTCTTTAGAAACACTATACTTTACGAAGTAACTTGGTCAGAATACTCAACAACGTCACCTTGCATACAGTCAAATGTCAGAGCCATGGTCCAATATGTCTCTATACACTCTTTCGCATTTATAATATTGGTAGGAAATATCGGTTCAGTCGGTTCAGCGTGAAATCGGTACATACGTACATACACACTTTCGCATTTATAGGTACTTAATGTTATTAGCCAAGGCAGTTACAATAATTATTAGTTTATATAAGTAACCGAACGATGTAATGGCAGTGCACAATATGACAATGTATGATGAGACAGTACTGACAGATATACGATGGCACATGTGCAGCTCTCCATTATTACAGCGTTCTTGCTTTGAATAGGTAGATTTGTCCCTACAAACTTCCACCCTCCCTACAATCCCTCCCAGTTTAAATTTTGCAACCTATTGTATACTATGTGTTTTTTCCCGTTCTAAGCTACCTCTCTATCAATTTCCAGCCAAATTGGTTTAGCCGTTCTTGACTTATAAATAGTGTAACTAACACGACTTTCTTTTATATACATATATAGATATCCCAAGTCAAAATTAATAATCAATCAATCTATCTCATCTAAAAGCTATGTACAGGAGATATCATTTTGTTTTCGATATAGATGATTGAATCTGATTTCGTAGATAGCATTAAATTGTGAAAGATAAGAGCTACAGTTAACTTGAAGAGCTCCTGTAATTGTTAAAATATTATGGTAAATAAGTTGTTACTCCACCGCCTAAGTCTAGTCCTAGCGTAACTTCAGATTTATGGTGATTTAAGGTTTATTCAGATATATTTTTAGATACCTTGAAGAAGACTCATCATCATCATCTTCATCATCAGCCTGCTAGAGTCCACTGCTGGTTATAGGCCTCTCCAATGGCACGCCACTGAGCCCGATTTTCGGCTTTTCATGTCCAGCCGCTGCCAGCCACTTTGCGTATATCGTCACTCCACCTAGCCGGAGGAACTCCTACACTACATTTGCCAAGGCGCGGTATCCACTCTAGAACACAACTACTCCAACGGTTATCGGTTCTTCGACAAATGTGGCCGGCCCACTGCCACTTCAGCTTGCTAATTCTTTGAGCTATGTCGATTACTTTGGTTCTCTGTCGGATCACTTCATTACGAATTCGATCCTTCAGAGAAACTCCGAGCATAGCCCTCTCCATAGCTCGCTGAGCGACCTCAAATTGGTGGACCAGTCGCGCCATCAGTGTCCACGTCTCGGCTCCGTAAGTCATAACGGGTAGGACGCACTCGTTGAAGACCTTTGTCTTAAGGCTTTGCGGTAGGGGTGACGAAAAGACTTGACGGAGTTTCCTATATGCTACCCAGCCCAGCCGTATTCTTCTGCCAGCCTCCTTCTCGAAGTTGTTTCTACCCAACTGCAAGCTTTGCCCAATGTAGACGTACTCCTGAACAACTTCGAGAGCGACCCCATTTAGGGTAACCGGTTCCGGAGAGACATGTTCATTGAACATTATCTTGGTTTTTTCCAAGTTCATCCGGAGACAGTGTTTTGATCCCACGTCAAAGTCAAAGTCAAAATTCATTTATTCATCTAGGTCACAACGTGACGCTTATGAACGTCAAATTTTTAAAGTAAATTAATAATGCTTCTACATTTCCTGCCCATTCGCAAAGCAATAGGTAGAACCACGAGAAAGAACGGGCAATAAAACTCGTGGCCACTCTTTTTAATCGCCAGTGTTTTGGTACATATTTTGTTTTTGTAAGGAGCTGCAACTGTTTCACATTGTAATTAATTACTTGTAAATAATAAATAAGAACATACATATATACAAAATATGTAGTTACTAAATTAAGTGCTGTAGTAGTCTTCAAATGTGAATCGTGTGTAACAGGAGCATCTACTTACGCTTTATAATGTAGGCAACTCGCGATCATGTTCAGAACTATGGTGGAAAAGTATGTTACAGAAAGTGACGGTATATGAATACATGAAAATTACAAAAACGTTAGTATCCAGCCCATGATAACGAGTTACCTTCATCTAACACTGTAGCAAATTTTAATAAAATTTGTGGAACAACAATTAAAATGTAAATGTAGTAAGTTGAATGACCTAATAATGCATGAATATTAAATTAAATTAATATTAAATAAAATAATTCAACGTAATAGGTGGGTAGCCTATTGCTGCTTATCGGGATATTTTGTTTGCCAGAGCCTCGTCCGTTGATCGGCAGGTGCACCACTGGCAGGTGAGGTTGGCTTGGGACCCTAAGTTCTTGGTGGGAACCCTATGCACCCTATCCACTTACATACTAAACATAATTATAACCATACAGTACAAAATAAATATAATGTCACATTGATTGGAATGTCATTACAGAATTTATGAAATTAAAAATTTAATAATAAAATTACAAAATATTCGACATGCTATCATTCTGAAACTCGTATTTGCTGTAGTAACCCTTTTTCAAGAGAAATGACTTTAATTTATTTTAAAAAATATGTATGCTGTTAATACCTTTCATGTCAACTGGCAGTTTATTAAAGATGCTTACTGCTTGGACTAAAGAACTGTGTTGTACGACATTTAATTTAGCCTGAACAAGTCTAGTTAAATCTTTCCTACGGCTAGCATGCCTTATCTGTCTTTGTTCTAGAGTTTCAAACTTGTCCAGATTTTTAATAAAATTGGTCAGCAGCACCAAAATGTACAGACATGGAACCGTAAGCATACTGAGCTCCTTGAAGTGGTTACTGCACGATTCCATTTCATCAATCCGTAGCATTGTTCTAATTGCCCTTTTCTGCATTACAAATGCTGAGTCTATATTATACTTATAACTATTTCCCCATAACAGGATACTGTATCTAAGTTTGGATTCTACCAGCGCATAATAAACTATTTTTAACTAGTCTATATTTAATTCTTATACTTTTAATGGCGTAGCAAGCAGAACTTAATGTGTTGACTATATCCGTCAGTTGGAATTGGAAACCATCCAATTTAGTAAAGCATCTATGTGGATCCCAAGAAACTTTAAACTTGACACCATTTCCACCTGACTAGATGCCGAAACAATAATCAACGTCTTATTCGTTTTCATCGTGGATTTAAATAACATACTGTGGGATAGTATTGATACAGGGCTGATGACGATGATGTAATCACACGTTTACGTCATACAGTTTATTCATGTAAGGCAAGCCTTATGAGAATTTAACAAAAAAATACATTATGGACGTTCATACCATTTGGTTGACATGTGCATTTCACTCTCACCTTAATATTTGCTAGTTGGTAATTTTGATGAGATGTTGGGTTATTGGGGGTAAGCAATAATCTGTCATGTATGTACTAATCTACAGGCATATTATAAAATTAAATGATGCCACCGCGCCGACCGTATCAACACGATAAAAACAAAACTACCGAACGGATAATTTTACGATTTTCATCAATAGGCAGTGTGATTCCTTAGGAAGTTTTAACTAGAGTGGCAGAGTCACGGATGAAGACTAGTGTTTCATAATTGTGATATTGATATTGATATGTAGGCTTATTTTCATAAAAATATTTCACTATTCAATCTAGCAAAAAAGTAATGTTAGATCTTGGAAGTCAGTTTTTTTTTTCTTATTTAGAAGTTATTTTTTGCGTTTTCAATGATTTGTGAATATAGCAAAGTTGTAAAACAAAAGTTAGTAGTTTTCGTAACAGGTTTCAAAATTGCTTCACCTTTGAAGTAATTTTGAAACCTTTAAATAAACTTTTAAGGACAAACTATAATCCTATTTTGGTCCGGACTACAGCAATATCATTTCAAAGGCTGCGAGCTATGTCTTAAAAGTTTGGAAATGAAACATGAAAGCAATTTCATTGTGAAGTTTTGAGACAAATTTTATCTTAGCTAGCAGCCATCACAGTGAGATTGCCCATATAGTGTCCATAGTCACTCAAAAGCAACCAAAAAGATGAGGAAAATGAATGATATTCGTTTAAAAATGCGTTAACAAGATATACTCTTTATAGTCATTTAATTTTGGTGTCGTAATATATACAAATATTAAGAAAATAAGGAATCGTGCGATCAAATAAGTTCTCTTTATATTTCTGTAGGTGGTAGCCGAGTCACTCAGATACATAAACATAATTATATATTTTCTAATCATAAGGGATGTTACTGGTTCGCAGTCATAAAGGATTATTAGCTGTCTATTGTAGGAAACATAGGAGAGAGGAGAGTACGGACGACAAATATAGGTACTAAAACCTAAATGAAATCCTCTCCACGTCTATTCACGTTTTTGTTTAGGGAAGAGAGTCTCTTTTCAGAGAGGCGGTAACAAATTTTCTGTACTCATACCTAAAACCACATCAATAGTGTATTTGCTCAATCGCGTTCATTTGAATTAAATTGGTAAATGAATTTATTCAGTGCATCTTTCTGGTCAAAGCTTTCATTCAACATTCCAAATTCTCTCTCTCTCTCTTATTCCAAATTCAATGATTAATATTATGTCATTTATTCATTTGTTTGTATAAATTTAACGTGTAATTAATTTTTATTTGTATTGTATAATTATTATTTTATCAAAATTATTATTGTACGATGTTATTATTGATGAATGATTATTTTTACTAATATTTCTGTTGTTTTTTAAATATTATGTTTAATTGACTGTACCATATCGCATGCTGTGGTCTTCTATAATTGAGGAAACACCTAAACCATAAAGCTATATTTACTATGTAAGAATGTTATGTGTATTTCTTGTTGAAGACCCAATAAATAAATAAATAAATAAACATCTAGTGAAAATTGTCCGTGTGGTGTTGGATTAAGAATACGAATTGTCACCACCCCATATCATCCCATGGGTGTCGTAAGAACCGACAGAGGGAGCATAGTATGCAGAGAACAGCACTGCAAGAGAAGGAAAACTTGATACAAACCCTATACCAACCCGCTTGGCCAGCGTGGTATAGTAGGCCAATTCCTCCTTTCAAAGGAGAGGCCTAGTCCAGCAGTGGACTATCAAAGGCTGATGATGATGAAAATTGTAAGCAACATTTTAGAGAAAATGCAATATCAAAACGTTATTTATAAAACTTAGGGCTGGCGTGTATATTACGCAATTTTATTACCAACCCATCTGTCAGCTTCGATGCGCACCGCGTGCACGCCATTACAGTGACGTCATAATTTAGGGTGCTTGTACACGGCGCATGTAGCTTGAGCATGTTGAGGCACTTGCGCGGGTTATATGCACCGTAAACATATCGCTTAAAAAAATGTGCGGGTCCAGCGACTCGAGCATGTACCAATGCGAGCCACCCGCGCAAGTAATTCGCGTGCTCTGCGGCGCGCGCGGGTCACTCGCGCATGTTACTTGCTAAAATTACATTTTTAACGTATAATTTTAAAAGAATTTTCGTTCGTCGAGATATTTTGACGCGATTCAAGTCATAAAGCTACCGCGCGAATAGCATGCACATGTACCTAGCTCTTGACCACGAACAAATAACTTGTACACACAGCTTGCGCAAGTAGCCCGTGTCTTTACTTGCTCCAGTCATTTGCACCACGTACAAGTACAATCGAGTAACTTGAACAAGTAGCTTGCGCATATTACTCACGCGTATAACCCGCACCTTTACTTGCTCCAGCTACATGCACCGTGTACAAGCACCCTTAGAGCGAAAAATATGAGTCCAGCCTTTGTACTGCAAACGGCGGTAAACTCTTAATGTGTAGGCAATGATGTTAGATTCAAACTACCGAACGGATAATTTTACGATTTTCATCAATAGGCTGTGTGATTCCTTAGGAAGTTTTAATTAGAGTGGCAGAGTCGCGGACGAAGACTAGTGTTTCATAATTGTGATATTCATATTGATATATAGGCTGATTTTCATAAAAATATTTCACTATTTAAACTAGCAAAAAAGTAATGTTAGATCTGATCTTGGAAGTCAGTTTTTTTATGGTAATAGGCGGCAAACGAGCAGACGGATTGCCTGATGGTAAGCAATTACCGCCGCCCATGGACACAAGCAACATCACAGGAGTCACAAGTGCGTTGCCGCCCCTTTGGGTTGGGAAAAGGGATAGGATGAGGAGTGGGATGAGGGAGAAGGAATAGGGGATAGGGCCTCCGGCACTCTCACTCACCGAACGAAACGCAACAGTTACTTTACGTCGATTTTCTGTGAGAGGGTAGTACTCCCCGGTCGAGCCGGCCCATTCATGCTGAAGTCAGCAAGGCTCTACTACCTGTGAATTATGCTGTTCATCCAAATTCCAACGGCGGCCTTAATCTATTCACACTGAGGAAGAGTTTCCTTTAGCTCATTTCTTACTACTCCAGTTTATAAACTAACCTTCTGCTGTAGGAAAGTTTGTATTTTTGTATTGTTATTTCAAAACTTTAATGGAGAGTAACTGTTTTACTTTTTATAACATATTTATAATATGACAACATAAGTACGCAATAAAAAGCTTTTGACTAATTTAAGACGGCATGCGATGTCCATTAATTTTAAGTTCCACATAACTAATTAACGTTTCAGTTCACACATTTGTAGGCGCAATTAAGTAAATAGACGCTATTACAGTAATCGTTCAATTCTTTTTGCATATTAAACGACCTGAATATGGAAAAGCTATTAACATTTTAAGCGAATGTTACCTGTGTATAAAGGAGTCTAAATTTGTTTGCTCTACCGACTACCCTTCTAAACTGTGGTGCAATTTTACGGGACATAAATGAAAACGCCACCCTTACCAATATCTATTGATTATTTCGCCATCCGAGGGGCAGTACGGGCTGCAAATTATCCACGGACCATGCAATAGCAATTTGGCAGCATAATCGTCTATAGAGGCTCAGGTGGAAAAAGAAATTGTCTTCCATTATGTTCGCTTTGCTGGACCATTTTATGGAAACTGATGGCAAATTGTTTGGAACGTGGAGGGAAAGGAATTCTCTCTTAATATTCATGTCTCGGGTGAATCGACATTATGACTGCACGAAGCTTTCCCTACTGAGATTATTGCAAGGGTTTTCTTAGTTTTGTTTATTCTACATACGTACTGTGTCGCCTAAAATATAACTTATATGAGGATTCCCAGCTAGCTAATACTTAGAGGGAACTGTATGCTCGTATATTATTTACATTCGTATAAAAATAGCTTGTGTGGATCGTACAAAAATAGCTTGCGTCGATGTGAAGTTTTATATAGATAAAAGGGATTTCACTTTTTGCTTGGTTATTATTTAAAATATATAGGTAGTTAAAACTTTGTTTTTTCTTATTTAGAAGTTATTTTTTGCGTTTTCAATGATTTGTGAATATAGCAAAGTTGTAAAACAAAAGTTAGTAGTTTTCGTAATAGGTTTCAAAATTGCTTCACCTTTGAAGTTATTTTGAAACCTTTAAATAAACTTTTAAGGACAAACTATAATCCTATTTTGGTCCGGACTACAGCAATATCATTTCAAAGGCTGCGAGCTATGTCTTAAAAGTTTGGAAATGAAACATGAAAGCAACTTCATTGTGAAGTTTTGAGACAAATTTTATCTTAGCTAGCAGCCATCACAGTGAGATCGCCCATATAGTGTCCATAGTCACTCAGAAGCAACCAAAAAGATGAGAAAAACGAATGAAATTCGTTTAAAAATGCGTTAACAAGATATACTCTTTATAAACATTTAATTTTGGTGTCGTAATATATACAAATATTAAGAAAATAAGGAATCGTGCGATCAAATAAGTTCTCTTTATATTTCTGTAGGTGGTAGCCGAGTCACTCAGATACATAAACATAATTATATATTTTCTTATCGTAAGGGATGTTGTGACTGGTTCGTAGTCATAAAGTATTAATAGCTGTCTATTGTAAGAAACAAAGGAGAGAGGAAGAGTGTGGACGACAAATATAGGTCTTAAAACCTAAAAGAAATCCTCTCCACGTCTATTCACGTTTTTGTTTAGGGAAGAGAGTCTCTTTTCAGAGAGGCGGGAACTAATTTTCTGTACTCATACCTAAAATCACTTCAAGAGTGTATTTGCTCAAACACGTTCATTTAAATTAAATTGGTAAATGAATTTATTCAGTGCATCTTTCTGGTCAAAGCTTTCATTCAACATCTAGTGAAAATTGTAAACAACATTTTGCAGATAATGCAATATCAAAACGTTATTTATAAAACTTAGGGCTGGCATGTTTATTACGCAATTTTATTACCAACCCATCTGTCAGCTTCGATGCGCACCGCGTGCATGCCATTACAGTGACGTCATAATTTAGGGCGGAAAATATGAGTCCAGCCTTTGTACTGCAAACGGCAGTTAACTCTTAATGTGTAGGCAATAATGTTAGATTCAAACAAATTGTGGTTGCGTATTCATAGACCCCGGCATTTTAATGCTGTTTAACGAACTAGCTTTCTCTGAGCGTGTTGGTATATAAAAATGAATTGTAGTTGTAGGAGTAATAAGTTCATTTTCATCATCATTGTCTTGCCCTGGTCCCAATTTATTTGGGGTCGGCGCAGTACGTCCTTCGCTTCCATACTTCTCTGTCACCAGTCATCCGATCGCTTACCCCTTTCTCTTTCATATCCATCCTCACACAGTCCATCCATCTCTTCCTTGGCCGTCCTCTCCCTTTTCGTCCTTCTACATGCATATCCATCTCTTTTTTACCTACATACATCTCATCTCTCCGCATAACATGTCCATACCAGGCCAATCGACTCCCTTTCACCTTTTCAGCTATAGGCGCCACTTTCATACTACCTCTAACGTAATCATTCCTAATTCTGTCCATTCTTGTCACTCCACACATCCATCGTAACATTCTCATCTCTGCCACATGCAATCGTTTCTCATCCATCTTCTTTGTAGCCCAACACTCAGCTCCTTACAGTACGACAGGCCTTATAACCGATTTATACATACGGCCCTTTAATTTCACAGGCATTTTGTGGTCGCATATTGTGCCTGAGACCTGTCGCCATTTCATCCATCCTGCGTTGATTCTTTGCCTAACATCCCGATCAATTTCACCGTCATCTTGCAGGAGTGAACCTAGGTAGCGGAAATCGGAGCATACTGGTAGAGGTGTACCGCCGAGTGTAACCGGTATAGGACTGGAGAGACCGCCAAAGTCACAGAACATATACTCCGTTTTGGTTCTGCTTATTCTCAAGCCTACATTCTCCAGTCTCTGCCGCCACTCCTCCAGCTTGCTCTGCACCTTCTGTCCACTCTCTGCTACCAGAACGATGTCGTCGGCAAACAACAGTAATAAGTTCATTTTACTTTTATTTAATGAAATTATTTTAATAGTATTTTATTCGGTCATAGTATTATGCTGGAATTAATAATTCGAAGGTAGTGATGATAGACATACACAGTTAAATGTAGGCTTTTAGTGAATAAGAAAATATAAGTCAAGTGGCGGGTAAATAGGATGGAGGATGGAGCACGCTTGCCTAGAAGGTACCTATGTACTTTCTACGCAAGCGCGCTCCATCTTACACTGTATCATCACTTAAGATTAAGTAAATTATTTATTATACTTAATACTCGGGTAAAGGCGAGACGGGTTACTTGTATATTGTAATTGCGGCAAAATCCATTTTGTTCAGAAACTTTACTTTTTAATAATTCATTGGTTTTTACTAAAGTAGTATTTCCACCTAATATTCATAGTATTCCAAACATAATTATGCTTAAGTACAACAATATTTACTCCTTGTCAGCTGACGAGCTTCCTCAAACATTGTTGAAATAAACTTGTTATGATTATTGTTTATCACAGTCCAAGTTTTCGAATATAACGAGCAACAACTAACTCAATCGTACCCACTAGTATCGGATTTTGGACTTGCTCATCAACTGTTTTAACTATTGTCACTACAGTCATTGAATAACCAAACCTAATTTTCTAATATTTATGCTTAAGCTTTTAGATCTACAGGACATAGTCTAGATTTCTACTAAAATATATAAAATATACTTATATAAAATCGTTACCTTACTGACTGACTGACAGAAAGCAAAGGACGCAAGAAGCTAAAAATTGGGTTGTTTCCAATTAGTCAAATCAAACACTTTTAATGAAATGTCAAAAACGAACTTTGCTACGGCTGGCTACGGCTTTTTTATGAAATACTAGCTTTCACCCGCGGCTTTGCCAGCATGAAATTTTAATAAAGAGTTGCCTATGTACTTCCCCGGGTTTCAGGCTATCCATGTCAAATTTAATCACAAACGGCTCTGCAGATTAGCCGTGTAGCATATCGTGATAACTTTTAAACTATTCGTCCAACCTGCTTACTGTAAAATACAAAGTTCATCTACATTAAATACTGAAGGCAATAAATCTATCAATTTTGAAAACAATTTGATAACTACTCTAGAATGAGCATTGTAAAAAACATAATTATATTTTTTATGTAATACTGTTTTATTAGGTACAATAAAAATGATGTAGTTAGGTTATGTACTAAAACCTAAAAAGTAATTTGGTAAGTCCTAGCTATACCCGATCGCACTAATCTTCTCATCAATCTGGGGTATTCATCATCAGCCCTTTATACTATCCCACTGCTGGGCATGGGCCTCTTCTCATTATGAGAAGGGTAAGGCCATAGTCTACCACGCTGGCCAAGTGCGGGTTGGCAGACTTCACATGTCTTTCGAGAACATTATGGAGAACTCTCAGACATGCAGGTTTCCTCACGATGTTTTCCTTCACCGATTAACAAGCGATAATCAACAATTTGATACGCACTTAACTCCGAAAAGTCATTGGTGCGTGCCGTGGATTTGAACCCAAGACATTCTGCATAGCAGTCCGTCGGTCGCTTCCACTCAGCTATCGGTGCTCTTCTGGGATATTGATCAGACGAATATAAAATCGTTGGTCAAGTGAAATTTCTATCATAAAGTTTACTCTGGGTACGCTACGCACAAAAATTTTTTTTTTGTTAATTTTATTTTCAAGTTTTTAGTTTTGTTGTTAGTTAAATATTATTTTTTAAGCTTGATGACAATATTTTATGAGTGTGTGTACAAATCTCAGATAAATCAGTCATCAGGAAGGGGGTAAAATTCCAATTACTAAATTTGACCTAAACAAACAAATAAATAAATGCTGCCGCGAACTTTTGATTAGAACTTTTTTAAGATAAACAATATCACCGTACATTATCTTCAAGTAACTTGAACGGTTTAGGCAACGCAAGCGAAGATAGCATTCAGAGCTCAGGATTTTTGCCGACTTAGTTGATACTTTTCCTTACTTTATGGCAACATTATACAAAATCTTTATAAATTGTAGCCTATGCGTTATTCTGATGTATAAACTATATTACTGTAAAGTTTCATCCAAATCCGTTCAGTCGTTTTTGCGTGAAAGAGTAACAAACATCCATACATCCATCCATCTTGGATAGATGGATGGATGTATGTATGTTCATCTATACATACATCTTCACAAACTTTCACATTCATAATATTAGTAGGATGACATTGTGACGTCATAGTTTTTTGGTGTCAAGTAGAATACTAATTATCAATAAATTTACAATAAAAAATATAAAATAAAGTTTAAACATTATTTGATGAATAAAACTACCATTATTTTAACATGTTTTACGAGATAAAGAATCTTTTATAATTTATTTTACAATTTTACTACCCTTTGCCATCAACCCCCAGAACAAGCAGGCTTCCGCAAAGGGCTCTCTACCACCGATCATCTGCAAGCTATCAACCAGGTTTTAGAAAAACACATAGAATTTAACATCCCCTTATATTTGGCATTTATAGATTATTCAAAAGCTTTCGATAGCATAAAACATTCTTCCATCTTTCAAGCGTTACAAAACCAAAATATTAATCCCACATACATAAACTTATTGAAAATAGTGTATCTCAATAGTTCAGCATCAATAAAACTTACAAATACAGGACCATCTTTCAAAATAGAAAAAGGAGTCAAACAAGGTGATCCACTGTCACCAAAACTTTTCACCGCTACATTAGAAGAAGTTTTTCGGCTAATTCTTCCTGGTTGGGAGGAAAAAGGCATTCTCATCGGAGAAAAAAGACTAACAAACCTCCGATTTGCAGATGACATAGTGCTTTTTTCTTCCTCTGCCTCGGAAATGAAACATGATTCAAGATCTGTACAAGGCTAGCCTTGAGGTTGGACTGAAGATGAATATGTCAAAGACCAAATTAATGACTAATAGCACAAAGAAGAAGATATATGTTGAGGGTGTGGAGGTTGAATATGTCCATGAGTATATATATTTGGGCCAATTAGTCTCTTCAGGCGAGACAAGAAGCGGAACTCGCGCGTAGAACGGAAAACGCTTGGAGAAGCTTTTGGTCTATGAAAGATCTTTTGAAAGGCAACCTACCTATGTCTCTGAAACGCCGACTCATGGACATGTGCATCCTCCCCATCCTCACATATGGTGCTCAAACCTGGTCTTTGACCGCAGATCAGAAGTCCAGCCTCGGGGTTTGTCAGCGAGCTATGGAGCGCAGTATTCTCGACGTAAAACTTGTAGACCGAGTCAAAAATACCATACTGCGCTCTAAAACACAAATAGCAGATGTGTCCCAAAAAGCAGCCAAGTTAAAATATGACTGGGCCGGTCATATATGTCGTATGTCTGACGATCTTTGGGCTAAGACTACCACCTTGTGGGTCCCAGATCGAAAGAGGCCACGCGGCAGACCCAAGATTAGGTGGCAAAATGATCTAAACCTGTATAGTGCAGAGTGGACAACAACAGCTCTCGATAGAGAGAGGTGGAAAGAGGGTAGGGAGGCCTTTGCCCTGCAGTGGGACAGGTTAGGCTGTAAATAATAATAATAATAAAAACTACCCTATTAATTTAAAGAGCTTAGGACTCTCAAAGGAACATACATGCATAGTTATAGCTTCTAGCGTCCATTAGTTCTGCACTAAGAAGGGAATTCCCAAAATTATCACCGGATTACTAAAAAACGACATTTTTATTAAATTAAAATTTGCGGGCGCTCTCTAGGCATGTATAATAAATACTTTTCCTGATTGACATAATATTATCTTCGTTGAATTTAAACTACATTTTAACATTGACCTTCTTTTTGGTATCCACTATTGCAAATTATAATATGCCACCTCAAAGGATTTTTTTAAATAAATGTAGTCGATTGTTATAGTCAATTTATTTTTGAGCTTGCATTGATAATAAACACCATTTACCCGATTTTATTTAAACACATAACAGAAAATACATGTAGCATCTGCGCACTACGGCTTCATCACCATCAGCCTTTAACAGTCCACTGCTGGACTAGGCCTCTCCTTTGAAAGGAGGAATTAGCCTACTATACCACGCTGGCCAAACGGTTTGGTATAGGGTTTGTATCAGGTTTTCCTTCTCTTACAGTGCTGTTCTATGCATAATATGCTCCTTATATCGGCTTACGACACCCATGGGATGATATGGGGTGGTGACATTCACACTACGGATTAATTGCATCCATATTTCTACGTATGGTATCGTAATTATTAGTTTCTCTTCAGAGTTCAAATTGATGCACCAAGTAACAATAATCAAGTAACAAAGTCACTACCAAATCACTACTGGAAATTAGAAATTATATAATTTTTTTTAGATATTCATTTTTGTATGCATACATATACGCGTATGTTATATGTGTGTCGCTAAAATTCAGTGTCATATTGTACAGCGCAAAGATAAGGCACACGCATAGTTCAATAATGGAAATAAATTCGATCGTACATACAACTAACATTTATATTACCTATAGGGGCTTATGTAGGACCCTTCTTTAATTAGTATTAATTATATCAAAACGTATACGAACCATTAATGATTCTTATAGTGCGTAGGTAGCCCATTATGTACGTGTTACTACTATACACACTTCCTTTCAAAAAAATACTACTTCTATACCAATTTTTCTTTTTCTTCGCTGTGGAAATACGTATGTATGTGGGACTCGACGGCTGGAGGGCAAGGCCGTAATACCCAATAAAACCACAGCGCATACTTCAACGCCAATTTGGGGGCACCAGGGGGTCGCGTTAGCATTTTACCCTGACACCCTGGCGGTTAGCCCGAAGGCCACAACCTCCTTGGCGGCGGATGAAGGTGTTGGGCTCCGCCGCTAAAACACCCAGCGGTCGCAGAGGATAGGGAGGACGGCAACCTGACAACACCGCATCTCCTCTTCCTCAGCGGCCCCACCGCAACGCAACAATGGTGCGCCCCCATTTGGTCGTGGGAGATAGGGCGCGCAGCAAAGCAACACCGACTCGCCTCTCCTCCCGCGGACCGCGCCCGACTGCGAGGGACAGAATGAACTGTCTCCCGCATCTTTGGACGCATCCTGCGCAGGCCAAGCCCACACGGAGCGTCCACTCCCGGGAACTCCCTAAGCTTCACCGCGGGTGTCCACGACTACGATTAACGTGTCCGTTTACCATACAATGAACGTGTTCGGTTTCTTTAAACGTAAATAAACGAATGACGTAGTAATATAAAAAATAGCAACTTGACTTTTAGTATAATTATATTAATTAAGCGGTTAAATAATTTATATATGTCTTTTTTGTCATTATTGTTTCTAAGATTAATTAGAAAGAAAGAAATTCTAACTCTTTCGTATTAGTTTATATAAAATACAAATAAAAAAAGGGAAGGAGTAATTTTAAACTCTCGTGTGCTATTTTTATATCTATTTAATGATCGATGTGTGCAGTAGATCTGTGACATTACATTAGAAAACTTCTGTTATGAAATACCTACGAGCACTACTTTAAAGCCTATTGCACTACTTTAATCTTTATTATCATTAGCCGGTCGTTCGCCATATGTATTTCAAAAAAGCTCACGAGCATCATAAAAATATGCGAGTAAGGGAATCAATAACAATTACATCCGTAAAAATGTTGCAGTACATCGAATACATCGTGAGACTACGAGATATTAAATTTCAAAAACATTTTGTGGTCGTGAGCACAGCAGCGTACTTGATAGACCGTTCAAAAAGACAATTTTCCTAACATATAGCCGCGAAACGTGGTACTCGAGTTTTGACAGTAAAAAAGGAAAATCATTACGAAACAAAAGAAGCTTTTATGCGAACCTGAAAAGCTACATACAGAAGTGAAAGTATGTGGACATTCATAGCATGACATAATTGCGACCACCATCAACGGAGGCGAATGAATGCCGTCGTGACGAGCTCTGATGGCTGCGGAGCGTGCGCCAGTGTGTTCCGCTCTTTTGATGAAACCACGATTACACCATACATACTCATACATGACTATGTTGATAGAAAAACCGCTGGAAACGACACAGCGCGCACGCGTTTTATTAAATGCTTTATGGATGCAAAGGCGTTTCACTAAGCTGGCTGAAAACGATAGAAGATATATTTTCGGGTAAAGTTTAAATTAGCTGGCCGTCTTACAAAAATTATAATGTACATTTTGCTTACACTAGGTACCTCGTATTCTACTAAGGATGTCAGTTAAGAACTTCAGCTCCCTCGACACTGAGTCGGTACAAAATTCGACAAAGTTTACAACCCTCCCAGCTACGTGGTTCTAGTATCTTTACAATTTACATCGCAAGGCTACTTTGAAATAATAACTTATGTAGGTAACAAAGCGTGTAATTAGGTAAAAAGTCAGTCAGAGGTTGATACAAGGCACATTAATAAACAAAATTATGGTTTACCTACTCATCGTAAGCGAAAATGAAGTCGGTGGAAATTAGAAAATTTGTCTATTTTATCCACATACTTCATTTTGTTAACTTGGTGATGGATTAAGAATATAAAGTTAAATCTCATTTCATTACGTGTCTGTTGAATAATGCTATTGAGGATAAACTCGAAGCAAATAGGTAGCCATCATCATAATCATATCAGCCGAAAGACGTCCACTGATGGAAATAGGCGTCCCTCAGTGCTCTCCACATAGGCTGATCTTGGGCCACCGGCATCCATCCGCTGCCCGCGAACTCAACAAGATCGTCGATCTACCTTGTGGGAGGCCCAACACCGCTAAGGAGTCCAGCGCGTGGTCGACATTCCTCAACCTTTCTGATCCAACGGCCATCGGTTTTTCTGGACATGTGGACTGCCAACTGCCAATTTATCTTGACTATTCGGAGAGGTATGTCGGTTACTTTGGTTTTTTATTTCTGATTCGATCACGCAGAGAAGTTCCAAGTAAAGGTCTATCCATTGCCCTCTGAGTGATAATTAGTCGTTTGATGAAGCCCATAGTGAACAAGCAAATAGTATCTTTGAGTAAAGATAAAAAACTCGACGTCAAATCCTATGCCAGTCGGCCTGGCCAGCGTGATTTAGTAGACCAAATCCACCCAAAGACTCAAAAGGCTATTGTGACACAAATTAGTGGAGGCCTATGTCCCACGCTTAGAGTGCTAGAGATTGTATAATGAGTTTGCTTTGTTCTTTGAGCCTTCAATAATAAACAACAAACAATATGTTCAAATATATGTAATAATTTAAATTTGATTACATTTGTTCAGAAAATACATTAGACATTCATTTGAATTATTAAAGGTACAAAAATACTGCTACTACTAGTCTTGCTTCTATTCCCAAATTTATTTAAAGATAACACGAATATTAAGTGAACATGAACAAAAAGCAGAGAATAACAAGTAAACTTGAAACCATAAATAATAACAGAAAGGATAAAGATAAATACTAGGTTACAATAAACACGCTACCTTAGGTCGTATACAAAGACTGTCTAAGAATAGAATACTTAATTCAATAAGTATTCATGTTCTAGGTGCTTCTAAATAAAAGTTTTGGCTAGTACGACTTAACAGTATTTTGTCTGAACTACAATTGTACATAATTATATGAAAAAAGTCTATTCGTGAAAATACAAAAGTAACTTAACAGTTAAAATTTATCAAAACTCTTTAAAGTTGATTAAGGTGAAAATTTTATACCTATCCAAGAAATTTATTTGTGAAACTAAACCCAACTAAAAATAGAACATAGTTTTAATTCTATTGTAACGCTTTCTAAACATTTACTCCTTGCGTCGTTTTTCTAAGTATGGCTGGTCGTGTCATCCTTTCTGCTTCTCCCTCCTAAACATAAGACAATTCAAATAAAATTATCCAAACTAGTTTAATTACTGTGCCAAGATCACGTCATGGCTGTACAATACAATTCGTTGAACAAAATATTTATTTCACATCAACCATGTATATATACCGCGATTAATTTTACAGTGGCATAATGAACATTCACAAAAAGCAGTCATAACAATGCCACTTCCAGTTATCCACACACCATGGCTATCGAACCTACGCGGCTACGTTGACACGCCTTTGTAATGCGCGCATTCAGCTATGGGTTAAATAAAAACTGAACTCTGCGAAATGTAAAAAACACACACACAAGCTCACTCGTTTCGGCGACAATCCAAGAATTCCCGGCTACAATTTACACAAAAATATTCAGATGAAGTCTTAAGTACGTACTTCATTTGTAACAAATGCGAATATGTCTTTATTACACAGTAAAATAAAATATTGAAGTTGTTACATAAAATTATGCATTAATAGCACCAACTCTACAAATACGTGTTATAAAATTTAAAGCTACACAGATACTATCAGTCCAGCTATGTTTCAGAATTTATAATGTACGAATATACTATATTTATATATATATTTAAAATCCAATATTGCATGCTTCTACTTTACTCACAGACAGGAGACAGGCGGTTTTAGCTTGAAAATTCTGAATACCACATGCGCAAATATTATTCAGACCTGGCATTCTTCTAAGCTCAGATAAAACCTCACCTCTTTGTATTCTAATGTTACTTTGTATACGTGGATCTGCAAGGAGAACGTAGCCGCGTTCTCGCCCTTTATATTACGTCAGTTATTTTTTACGTCAGGCTAAACTTACACTAACACGCACCTTATTAACCTTAACAGGGAAGGGCATGCGAGACCTTAATTTGAGCAAAGTTATTAAATTTGAATATGAGAATCCACGGCGGGTGTGTAATAAAATAAACTACATTGGGAATATCCAAGGAAACCAACACACTATTTAATTAAGTTTCACGTATGTAGCATGAGAATAGGTTACATTTTATTAATAACTGCGTAATATCAGTTCAAAAGCCGCCACTTTTGTATGACAATCACATGCATGCATATACTTTTTATCGACGAATATTTAATGTTGGACACTATAAAGATATTTTTTATGGCGTTCTAGTAGCAATTGACAGGTCTTAACCATAGAAGCTCTCTGTGTTGCGATTATTAAGCTGTAAATATGTAAGTATTCTGCCAAATACCAGAGCTCTAAAGATTGAACATGTAGGGTCACAACTGGGACAACATTAGGATCATGATGCTCAATGAAGTCGGTTTATGTAGATTTGATTAGTAGGTATATCAAATACGTATGCCTAATGTAAGAGATATTTGCGAACAATTACAAATAGTAGTACAGAAGTTAAAAGAATAAGTCGTAATTTGTAGTATGATATTTTTCAAAACACCTCAATACAATAATAGCATATCACGTTCTATACACCTCAGTTCCTTACGAACTCTATTTCTCTCGTACGTAATAAACTTCTGAACAGTTTTATGATCACTGTTGTGTCCAAGGTAAAAGAATAATGATGAAAACGTTAGTTCGCCTACGTGAGTGTCTTCACTCACTAAATACTTTAGCCAACGTTGAAAAGAATTTTCCCTTTTTTGTAACAATCTCAGATTAACGTTAAGTAAATACCCAACCATCTTACCATCCTAATACGTTATTATGTTAATTTTACGAATAAAAATATTATAAAACGGATTTCCCGCAAATTTTTCTGTCCCATATTTTGACAAAGGATCTATAAGCTTCCAAATCTTTCCGTTTGCATGATTACATTTTGTTATCTGCTTCTGTCAGATGCTTCTGGCTTACATACATACATACATAGACTCACGCCTGTTTCCCGGAGGGGTAGGCAGAGACTACGGAAAGCCATTTGCAATTATCTTGACATACCTCTCTTGCTTCATCCACTCCCATCACGTTTCTCATGCATACTCTTCTGTTTAGCGTACTTCTGACCTGTCCTTTTTTTAGGATGTCTCCAATCTGGTCAGAGAACGTCCGCCTGAGTCTTCCCCTTCGTCCTGTCCCATTCACACTTGCCTTATATATCTTCTTTGTCAGTCTTTCGTCATCCATCCTCTCCATGTGCCCAAACCATCTTAACATGCCTTTCTCGATGCTTGTCACTACATCTTCTTTTACCCCACACCACTCTCGTATCACACAATTCTTTACTCTGTCGGTCAAAGACACACCACACATACTTCTCAGTGCTCTCATTCCTACAGCATTTATTCTACTTTCAAGTCTCTTCTTCCATACCCAACTTTCACTACTATACATAAGGGTAGGCACTAACACCCCTCTATACACAGCCAAACGCGCCTTTTTGGACAAGTTTTGACTGTTCATAAACGCCTTCAGAGCTCCATTCACACTATTACCTGCATTAACTCTTCTTTCAATATATTTTTCATTCTTTCCATCTCTAGTGAACAACGTACCTAAGTAAACAAACTCATTCACTTAGTATCTTCCTGGGTTTACGCGAATGTTACACATTGAAATTAAACTACAGTTTACGGATTTTATCGCGTTGTATTGGTTTCACTAAGTTATTACATTTAAAACTAAAGATCTAGAAACTATATTTTTAATTGAATACTAGCCGACGTTTCGAATTCTTTACAGAATTCATGTTCACGGCAGACTGAGGTGATATTTGTCTTTTTCTTGAATGTATAAGTTATCTCAAAGTACCCGAACATTTTTCAACTACTGGTGTTACTATTTACGCAGAATGAGCTCACAGTGTCCTTAGGTCTTCTGGTGACTTTGTCCTTCTTGGGTTTCATTAGCCTTATGACAGGGTCCCAAGTTGGAGGAACATTTCAACCATCTTCCCTATTGAAATTAGGGTGCTTTTTAATTTCAATAGCCTCTCGTATCATCCTTGGAAGAAAACGATGTTCTTTTGCGAGTATCTGTGGTTCATCAAATCGCAGGTAGTGGTTGGGTCCTTGTTTCACATGTTCACACACAGCAGACTTTGTTGAGCGTTTATGTTTTATGTCAGCTATATGTTCTTTGAGTCGAATGCCTATGCTTCTCTTGGTTTGTCCAATGAATGAGAGCCCACATTCACAGTCAATTTTGTAGACACCGGCCTCTTGCAAGGGTAACTGACATTTGACAGATGGTAATAATTGACTGATCTTCGTTGGCGGCTTGTAGTAAGTTTTGATAGAAGCTCGCTTCAAGATGTAGCCAATTTTGTCGGTCACGCCCTTGATGTATGGGAGGACAGCAGGTTGTCTTTCTACTGTGGCTGGTTTTTCTTTCTTCTGGGATCTGTGACAGTGGCGCGGCGGTCGGAGCTTGGTGTCTTGCAGAACTTGCCTGACATGTTGAAGCTCAGCGTCCAGGTGTTTCTTGTCACAGATCCCGCGGGCTCTCTGAAACAGAGACATTCCTACAGTAGCTAACTGTTTAGGATGGTGTTGAGATTCACCGTTTAAGTACCTATTTGTATGGGTCTTTTTCCTATACACAGTATGGCTTAAGGAGTTGTTTTTATTCCTGATGACAAGTACATCTAAGAAAGCTAAAGACTTGTTTGCCTCTAATTCCATTGTGAATTGTATTTGATTATTAATAGAATTAAGATGGTTTAGGAAAGCATTAACACCATCTGTTGGTAAAATTGTGA